>PJEM01005325.1:0-114033 GCA_004023845.1 Helogale parvula
CTAAAAAAAAAAAAAAGACTCTTATGCTGTCTGTTCTCCTTTTAATGGACTCAGTCTATTACTTGTCAGCACAGAGCCCAACACAGGGCTCGAACCCACGAACCGTGAGATCATGACCCAAGCTGAAGCCGGATGCTTAACCGACTAAGCCACCCAGGCGCCCCTAACTTTCTTTCCTTTATTTACTTTTAGTAATCTCTACACCCAACATGGGGCTCAAACTCATGACTTCGAGATCAAGGTGCTCTTCAGACTGAACCAGCCAGGCACCCTTTTGGGCTTGCTTTCTTGACTCTCTGTGGATACAGTATTAGACAGTAAATAATAAAATTTTAGTTGGAATTTGAGAACCGAAGGTGACTGGAAGCAAGCTGAAATATCCCAATACTATGGGTATCACTTGTTTTTACACAGAATGATAGCAGGTTCAATTTTTATATCATCTTTTTAATTTATTTTATTTTATTTTTTAATTTTTTTATGTTTTTTATTTCTTTTTGAGAGACACAGAGAGAAAGCCTGAGCAGGGGAGGGTCATAGAGACAGGGAGATACAGAATCTGAAGCAGGCTTCAGGCTCTGAGCTAGCTGTCAGCACAGAGCCCGACACGGGTCTTAAACCCATGAACCAACCGTGAGATCATGACCTGAGCCGAAGCCGGACGCTTAACCAACTGAGCCACCAGGTGCCCCTATAGCATCTTTTTAAAAAATGTTTTCATTATGGTAAAATAAACGTAATGTAAAGTTAGCCCTGTTGACCGTTTGTGAACGCACAATTCAGTCCCATTGATTACATGAACGATGCTGTGCAACCAACACCCCCATTTCCAGAATTTTTCATTACCCCAGACAGCAGCTCTGCTCTCATCAACCCGTAATCCCCGTCCCCACAGCTCCTTTCTGTTTCTCTGAATTTGACTAGTCTAGATATTTCCTGTGAATAGAATCGTCCCCTATTTGTCCTTTGGTGTCTGGTTTCTATCACTCAGTACAATGTTTTCAAGGTTCATCTCGTAGCATATATGAGAGCTTTATTCCTTTTGAAGGCTGGCTCGAACTCCCTTGTGTGCACACACCACGTTTTGTTTGTCCACGGACGACTCACGTCCTGCTCATCCATTCTGTGGACACTTGGGTTGTTTCTATTTTCCGTTATCGTGACTTGGGCTGTAATACACACGGCTCTGCAAGGGTCTGTCTGAGGACTTGTTCTCAATTCTTTTGGAATCCATCTAGGAATAAACTTGTTGGTCAGTTGGTAATTCTATGTTGAGCTTTTTGAAGAACTCCTTGATTCAATTTTTGAACAGAATGTTTCCAAAAAGGAGAATAAGTAGAGGAAGAAAAAGAAACCACACCTAACCCTCAGAGCCCAGCTCAGAGGAGGTGTTTTGCATAGATTATGTCCCCCCCTCCCCCTTCCTATCAGGCATTCCATCTGTAATTCTGCTAGTTCACATTCAGAAAGAGAGACTTAGAAAATAGGGTTTGGGGTTTTCTTTCAAGGCAAGCCTTTTCTTCAGAAGTCCTGATGAAATAAAACTTCTCTAGAACTTGAAACTATGTGAAAACCGTGCTTGATCTTCAAGCCCAAATACGTTCCTGCTCCTGACCCTACCTTGGTATTACTGTTTGAGGTTACACACGAATAACTGCACACAGCTAGACTGACAGGAGGCAGACTGGATTGATACATTTCTTCTCTCAGAGGTGGGTTTCCTCGAATTTCAAGCTTCCGGGCCGGATCACAATTAGTAAGTTGGTTTTCCTCGCAAGACTTCACTTTATAAGCAGGCAAGGTGCTGGTTATATCTCAAATATGCAACATGTGATGTCAGCGCCTGTGTGACTTTCCTGAGACCGAAGCTCAGCCGCCAAGGTATAGTCAATGGGGGATAAAATTCTCTAGGAAAGTCAAAATATTTCAGGAATCTTAAATATCCTATTTACAGAGAGGGTAAAGGTGCTCTCAATCCATGGAAACACACCATATGGCAAACACAACTCCTTGAAGAGGAAAAGAAGAAAGAAAGAAAGAAAGAAGGAAAGAAAAGAAAAAAAGAAAGAAAGAAGAAAAGAAAGAAAGAAAGGAAAGGAAGGAAGGAAGGAAGGAAGGAAGGAGAGAGAGAGAGAGAAAGGAAGGAAGGAAGGAAGAAGGAAAGAAAAGAAAAAAAGAAAGAAAGAAGAAAAGAAAGAAAGAAAGAAAGGAAGGAAGGAAGGAAGGCAGGAAGGACTCACCCTCCTGCCTCTGTACATGGTACGCTTGGCTCTGTGTATATTCTTGGGTCGAGAATTCCCCTAGACCAGTGCTGAGAAGCAATTTGTTATGTTTCTCTAAACCTTTCAGTGATGGCCAGATCTTCTCCCTAGTTGAACCTAGTAAAATGCTGCAAGAATGTACTTGCCTGATACTTAATCCCTGACTGGGAGCCCAGCTAGGAGTTCTTGCCAGAAGTAGAAAATTACCTCTTTCACAGATTCCCCTTCCTAAGCAAGCTGTGATAACCCACATTTGGGGCTGCTGACACCCTATCGGTGTATTTTTAAACAGGGGAAAAGGGCTCCTCCTTGTCTCATAAATTACAGTAACATCATCGCTAACCACAGAGGTGCAGTTCCCGTGAGCAGAAACAAGTCTATTTCAGAGTCTCGGGATGAGCAGGAACTTTCTAATACAAGTAGGTGCAGAGGGACCAGCCCCGCGGCGGGCTGCTGGGGCGTCTGGGGTGGGGCGGAGAAGCCTCTCCTGCCGGTTTCCATGGTGGAAACTCACCATCCCTGACTTCCGGCTTGCACCTGCCGTCCCCAGGGGCAGAGCCAGGAAGACGTGCGTGGATCAGAGTCAGTACCCAGAGCAAGAACACTCCAAGCTCTCCAGCGCTCCTTCGACTCAAGACCCAGGGACCCAAACCTCCCGAAGCAGGGATATCCCGTTTATCTTTCTCCGAGAAAGTTAAGAATGAGGTCTTGCTACTCTGTATTCCGTCTCCGCACAAACTCCCAGAGGTTCTGCTAATCCCTTCTGAGTAACAGAATTTACTTAAACTGTTCCAAAGTTATTATGAAACTTCAACCATCGTTCTGATCCCACAGATAAGCATTCTAAGAAATAAAATGGTTTTTTTTTGTATTTAAAAAAAAAGCATCTCATTAGTGTTTCCCTTTTGTAGAGCAAATGCCATTTAAAAATAATTGTCACATGTACTTTAGGATCTGGAGTTATTGTAACAGAATGTTCTTGTCCTGTTGAAGTCATTCTAATGACATGTTATTGGTATTTTTGTGCTCCAAATGTGGATGTTTCCCAGGAAACTGACCAGTGGGAAGGAAGGTGGGTGGAAAGTGGAAGAGTGTCAGAGGCTCACAAGTTAAGGTTCTGGTGAATTCTCATAGTTTAGGTTCCAGGGTAACTAAATCTTCTAGGGAGGAAACGCTTTCTAGTTTCTCAGGACAAAAAGAAAAAACAAATCCCTTCTCTAGGATCCTCTGGGCCTCCTTAGCATCTCTCCTGCCCCTGGGTGTAACATTTCTGTAGTACTTTCCACGCAGGTCTGGTGCTACTGATTTCTTTCCTTATTCTGTTAGATCGGCCTCTTCATCAAAGAGCTGAATTCTCTGTCTTGTTAACGCTCTCCAGTGCCCAGAAAAGCACCTGGATGCGCTTGTGGAAGGGGCGACATGGATTATTTTTTTAAACTAAAATATACAGGGGCTCCTGGGTGACTCAGTCGGTTAAGTATCCAACTTCGGCTCAGGTCATGATCCCACGGTTCATGGGTTCGAACCCCACATCGGGCTCGTGCTGACAGCTCAGAGCCTGGAACCTGCTTTGAATTCTGTGTCTCCCCCTCTCTCTGCCCCTCCTCTGCTCACACTCTGTCTTTCTCTCTTTCAAAAATAAATAAACATTAAAAACTAAACCAACTAAGAGATACCATCGGTTTTCAAGATTCTAATGGACTAAGATTCTAATGGACAGCTCCCGTTATGGCTTTATTTAGCACGGGATGTGGTGGCAGGCTGCGAGAGGTGAAGATGTTTACAGACGGCTCCAGCAAATAACAAGGTGCCGCTGTGTGGTTGAGGAGGGAGGTTAGGAGTGTGGGCAGAGGGCAAGGAGCGTGGGGTTGAATCAGAGCCTCATCACTCACCACTGAGAAAGGCACTTTTATGGGTCTGAGTCTTGGTGTGTTCAACTGTAAGCTGGGATCGTGTCTCATGGTTAAGGATGTTGTAAAGATTAAATGAGATAATGTATGAAAAAGGCATCATGGCGGACTGGTCCAAGGTAAGCTTCACTCACTCGGTGCTGTTTTTGTCTCTTCCTTCTTTCTTCCTCTGGACTCTTCCCACTCTTCTTTTTTTTCTTTTTCCTAGCTAATTTTTAAAACGGTGAGAACATACATAGCACAAAGCTTACCATTTTAGCCACTTTAAGTGCCTAGTTCAGTGCCATTAAATACATTCGTTCTGTTGTACAGTGATGACACCATCCCGCTGTCTCAGAAGCTTGGTCATCATCCCGGACTGAAATTGTCCCCGTTCAACACGAACTCTCCATTCTCCCCAGGCCGCTCTGCACCCTCCGTGGCCCGTGGCAAGCACCATTCTGCTCTCTGTCTCTGTGAATTGGACCATTCCCATTTAAGTGGAATCGGACACTACTTGTCCTTTTGTGTCTGGCTTATTTCCCTTAACATAACGTCTTCAAGGTTCATCCATATCGTACGTAGTCTGTGTCTGGGTTTCTGTCCTTTTTAAGGCCAAATAGTATTCCCTCGTGTGTCCCCACCGCATTCTGTGTGTTCATTGTCTGTCAATGACCACCTGGGCTGTCCCCACCCTTTGGCTACTGTGAGTAGCGCTGCTGTGACACGGTGTGCACGCACCTGTTCGAACCACTTCCCCTTTCAAAAGTGGGCTCTACAGGGGCGCCGGGTGACTCAGGTGGTCAAGTGTCCGACTTCGGCTCAGGTCATGATCTCACTGTTCATGGGTTCAAGCCCCGGGTCGGGCTGTGTGCTGACAGCTCGGAGCCTGGAACCTGCTTCGGATTCTGTGACTCCCTCTCTCTGCCTCTCCTCTGCTCATGCTCTCTCTCTCTCTCTCAAAGGATAAATATACATTAAAATTTAAGAAAAAAAGTGGGCTCTGTTCTCACCCCAAATATGGTTGGTAAAGGTCCTTGAACAACTTCCGAACATCTTCCTTCCTCTAGAGGTCTTGTCCGGCCCCTTTTTCTAAAAGAGCCTCTGGCTGCCACTCTCCAGCCCTCCCCTTGGCTTTATGGTTCTCCTCTGATACTCTAGATATCGATCTGTTTATTAACAGTCTCCAGGGACAACTCTGTAAATTCCAGGACAGCAGGATTGACCTTGGTTGTATTCCAGGTCTGAGGACAACGTCTGGCATACAGTAGGAGCTCAGTGAAAATGTGCTGAATAACTAAATGGCAACTGGCTGCCTCACCTCCTCCTGGCTACCACCCTCTCCCCCTGGACCACAGCTGGGGCCCTGACCTCCCAGAAGAAACGCGTCTATCTGGCAGGTGGGAGGAGCCACAGCCACGCCCCAAGGTCGTCGGGACAAACCCCAGCGTGGCCTCATCCGCAGCCAGAGGCGCGAGCCCAGCGTTCGAGTCGTTGGACGTCTTGAACCATCCACGTGGGGAATCCCGCTGCACCTGGCCCTTCCCCGGCCTCGCTCTGACACACGGCCTCACTCTGATACACGGCCTGGGTCCCCAAGGTCCCCCGGAGCACGCTCTGACTCACACCTGCTAACAAAAGTGAGTCAGGCTTCAGTGAGGCTGGCACAGGGCGCTCGCAGTCTCGTTTCCAAACAAAGCCACCTCCTCTGCTCCCTCCAGAAGGTTTGATGCACAAACATTGCCTCGTGGTGGCCACTGGCTGACTGCCGCTGCCTTCCCAAGGCGTCTGGAGAACTTTTCCTTCTGCCTCTTTCTTTCTTGTCTTTGTGGTTTCTCAAAGATCCCGGCTTGCTTATGCCCAGACCTGCTGCAGCGACAGAGAGGCGATGCTACCTTCCTCGGCTTTGAGCAAAGACGGGAGTCCCAGGGAGCAGGCTGGAAATGGGAAGTGGGCCCCCCCCACCCCCGGGGACTTCACTCAGCTACTCGCTTAGTCTGAGGTTCACGGGGACAAATGAATGCCCTCTGCCAACGCAAAAGCCTATTATTTGGTTTCCTGCTAGTTTGTGCATGTTAGAAGTAAGCCGTCCACCTGCCTCCCAATGAGCTGTGTCAACTTGGACTAGTTCCTCAACTCCTCTGGGCCTGGAGTGTCCTCATTCCTAGAAGAAAACAGTCGGGGTTAATGACAAACGCGAATGTCACGAGCACCGACGTGACACTGATGAGCGCGGATTCCACAGAACTCGTCCTGGAAGGGTCTTTGCAGAGAAACCCTGGGGGCCTAGCTTTGCTCTGATGTCCTCAGCTTGGATGTCTCAAGAGTTCCCAGATCCTTCTGCAGAAATCCTGGAGACCAAGGTCTTAGAGGCGGGAAATGAGAGGTCAGTATGTCCCAAGGCAGTGGTTCCCAGCAGGGGATTTAGCCCTCAGGGGCACGGGGAGGTGTCTGGAGAGAGTTTGGTGGTCCCGGCTGGGGGAGGGACAGGGAGGGGTCTGCTAACAGCATCTAGTGGGAAGAGGCCAGAGATGGTGCTAAGCTTCCCACAGGCAAGGCAGCCGGCAACAGAGGACCGTCCAGCCTTCAAGGTCAGTGGTGCTGAGGTGACCAAACTGTACCCACTGATGGGCCCGCTGTGAGCCGACTGTCAACGCTCCTTTTCTCCATCAAGCCTTCGGTCCGCACCCACAGCCTTTCCCACTCAGGTGCTTGGTAACCCGCAAGGGTCCATCGGAATCGGCTGTGATGCCTTGATTTCATTCATTCGCTCCACAAACACTTAGTGAGCACCCCGCCCCACCTTGCTGTAGGTGTTGGGGAGACAGAGGAGAACATGATAGGGGGCGATGCCCTCGGCTCCCGTACCTGCCCCAAACGGAAGTTTAAGGGGCGACAGAGGAGTCCCCGCAGCTGACGCAAGGGTGTGGCTGGGCGGGGACTTGTGCAAAGCACCATGGCTCACTCCCCCTCCAAACCACATCCCTGAAGGTGCTGCCGTGCCTCCCGGGTGCGGCGTGCGAGTGACCGAGCGTTGGAAAGCCCGGGGAGAGCGGTGCATGTTTGGAAGCCACCAGCCTTGGCCTGGAGACCTCGCTCTTCCGGTTGCTGTTGACAGAAACGGAGGCTGGGAGAAAACGTGGGCTCTGTGGGGCAGAAAATTAAAAAAAAATTGGTCCTGCAGCTCGGGTGGACTCCACGGATCTTCTCTTGCACCATGCTCTGGACTAGACTGACTTTTTACCTGGGCTGCCTTCTTCACCTCTAGCTACAGGTGAACACAGCTCTATACCCAATGGAAAAGCAAACAAACAAAACCAAAACACGGCAATTTATTTGTTATATATGTGTGTGTGTGTATACGGCAAGTTTATATATATACTATATAAGTTTATATATACAAGTTTTTATATATATATTACACATATATATAAACTTGCTATAGTACCAAGTTCATCAGGTACAAAACGTGGTTCAATCTCCTTCTATATCGTGTCTCGAGTGACCAGTTCCTTTCCTTGGAGCAAACTTATTTTACAAGTTTCTCGTGTATCTTTCCAGCGTTATCCTGTGAGTATACAAGCCATCTCTTTGATGGACACCAGGTACGTTTCGTTTGTTTTTATTTCACAGTGTATTTTGGAGATTGCTTCATACCTGTGAAGAACTTCCTCATTCTATTTTTATTGCTACATAGTATTCCGTTTAATTAGCTTCCACAACCGGTCTCCCCTGGATGAACATTTAAATAATGTTCTGCCCCTTTGCTCTGGCAAACGGCGCTGCAATAAATAGCCATGTCCGGTATTTCACGCGCGTGGGAGTCTTTCTGAAGAACATATTCCTAGGAGCCGTGCATACATTTCAGAGAACGAGAAAAGCGAATCTCGGCCAAATGTTCCCATTCAGGACTTGAGAGGTGATGACTCGTACTCTCGAGTGCCAGCGTTTTGCTTTGGAAGTGCCATGTTGAGGAAAGGCTCCATTCTCCAGCATAACAGAGGCAAGTGGGCATGCTGCACACAGCTAATCTGGCGATAATAACCTTCCGAAAGCAGAGAGGCAGACAATAGTACCGCGAGTTTACACACTCGAGAAATGACTTGAAAATAATTGGGGCCGGTATAGCCATCGGCCTGCTTCTTTCTTTTAAGAGCCAACATGTTTATTCCACCCGGGCACCGGGAGAGCCCCGTGCTGGCATCAGCAACATCAGCACACCCTGCGGTCATTCTAGAAGGTGCCGTGTTTCCGTGAAAGCCGCCTGAACTGGCCTGGAAGAAAGATGCTTCCTTACTCTTTTCTCCTGCCTGCCAACTGGAGAAGATGGCTCGTTTAACTTGTTAGGTTTTTATTATTATTTTTTCAACTTATTTATTTACCGTTTATTTTTTAGAGAGAGAAAGCAGGGGTCTGGGGGAAAGAGAAGCAGAGGGAGAGAGAAAGAATCTCAAGCAGCTTCCATACTCAGTGCAGAGCCTGATGCGGGGCTCGATCCCACCACCCTGAGGTCGTGACGTGAGCGGAAACCCACACCCAAGCGACTGAACCCCCAGGCGCCCCTTGCTTGTTAATTTTTAAAAATGTTCTCAAAAAATCTTTTCTGTGGCTTGTGAAATCTAATTTTTCAGTTCACTCGGAAGGAAAGACTTTATTTTATTAGCTCATGAGTTTTTTATATTAGTCCAGCCGGGGGAACTCGTCTATGCTGGTCACGAGTCTATCCCCCAAAGCCCGGAGTGGGTGCCCTGCCAGCAAAAGACATATTAAGATATATTAAGAAGGATACGAAAGTTAGAACACCTACTGTGTCTTCAGAATTTATTATTTTACAAGCATCGTCACCTTTAATTCTACAACAACCTCGGGAGAGAAAGTTGTTATTGTGTATGTAGGTTCTAGAAAGAAAACGGAGGTCTGTAGAGGCTGGATTATGGCCTAAGTTTCTGCAGCTAGTAGATAGTAGAGAATCTGGATTTCTGTCCACAACAGATGCTCTGGAACAGAGTCTAGCAGTGGTTTTCAACCCAAGGGTGATTTTGCCTCCTGGGAATCATTCGACAATGTCTGGAGACATTTTTGGTTGTCACAACAGAGCGGAGGGTGCAGAATAGAAGCCAAGGATGCTGCTTAAGCATTCTACCGAGCAAAGAATGTTCTAGCCCCAGAGGTCAAAGTGCCACGTTTGAGAAATCGTGTGATACATGGGTAGGTGGTTCTGTCCAAAGCATTTCAGATCGTTATTTGTAGTCACTGTTGCTGGGATCCATATAGTCAAATTAAATACAGCGCGATCAACATTATGAGACTTTGAATTATGTACACTTGGTATTTTTTGAAATTTAAAAAATTATATGCATTTAAAATAGTGTTACATAAAATATTAAAGGGATGTCTCGGTGGCTCAGTCGGTTGAGCATCCAACTTCGGTTCAGGTCATGATCTCATGGTTCTGTTTGTGGGTTTGAGCCTCGCATCAGGCTGTCTGCTGACAGCGTAGAGCCTGCTTTGACCGCCCCCCCCCCCGACCCCCACCTTCTCAGCTCCCATGCTCTCTTTCTCAAAAATAAACATTAGGGCTGCCTGGGTAGCTCAGTTGGTTAATCGTCTGGCTTCGGCTTAGGTCATGATCTCACAGTTCGTGGGTTCGAGCCCCACGTCGGGCTCTGTGCTGACAGCTCGCTCAGAACCTGGAGCCTGTTTCAGATTCTGTATCTCCCTCTTTCTCTGACCCTCCCCTGCTCACGCTGTCTCTCTCTGTCTCTCAAAAATAAATAAAAAACATTAAAAAAATAATAAAAAATTGCAAATTTGCCAAGAAACACAATTTTGGAGCCAGCAAACTGAGTGAGTTATAAAGTATTTATGGAATAGCCACAAGTCAGTGCCGGTAAGCTGGTTAAAAGAGAGATGTTTTGAATTGTCTGATTTATTCAGTTGCAAATCCCTTGCAAAAAACACACCAGCCCTGTGTGGAGAACCGGATGAAGGAACGGTAGGCGTTCTTTGATTTATATTTTTGATTTGTCTCAAATCTCTATAGATTTGCCGTTAACTATCCTTTACCCAATACCCAAGGCTCGTGCATAATTCTTCACAAATTATTCCTCAGATAATTTGCACGTATCAAACTTGTAATTATCGCAACAAATACGAAGTTGTCTTTGAATGAGACTATTTCCATAACATACAAAGCTGGATAATTTTAGATTGTTCCCGTGTGTGAGTCTCCCGGCACGTCTGTGGGCATCTGGGGGAGAAAAGTATGCTTATTCTTTAGTGACGATGATTGTCATTGTCACTGGAGACACTGGAAGGCAGCACGGAATCACTCAGACCCTGCAGATGTCAGGCTCAGGGGGTCCTTGAACAGGCGCCACTGCGGGAATGTCGGAGAAGCGCAGCGATGGAGGCGGAGGACCGCTTCTCGGCTCACCTGCTCTATTTGGGCCTATTCGCAGCGCCACAAAATGAGTCACCTTGGGGTGCAATGCATTTTCCCAAAGATAGAAAGGGAGAGAGTCCAACAGGGCCAGATACGAACTATTTTAGGGCCTGGGGGCCGGACGGAATCATTAAACACTGCCTTTGTCATGTGAAAGCAGCCACAAACTATAGATAAATAAGTGAACATGGCTGTTTTTTAATAAAGCTTTATTTATAAAGGCAGGCACTGGGCCAGGTTGATCAAACCTGGAATAAAGCATAAATAGATAAAGGTACAGACATGAATAGATACAAACAGATACTACTTGGATCGTGGCAGAGAATGTTAATTGCTTCTTTACCACCCATTTCTCCTTCTTTAAGGACAGAACCTTCATACTGTAGAGGCTAGTGATAGCCTCTTCTCTTGCCAATAAAGGTGATTCTTGCAGTGAAAGCAGAAAACATAGACGAGATGTCTGGGAATGCTCTGGAAAGACACCTCATCTAGCTGGCGGGTGGTATTTTGCTTCTACTTTTCTTTTTTCTGGCTTGGAACATGGGAATGATTGCTGGAACTCAAGTAGCTATTTTGTGACAAGAGACCAAGTCCGAGAACATGTTAGAAGGCTGATCTTTCTTTTTTCTTTTGAGTTTATTGGGGTCCCCGGGTGGCTCAGCTGGTGATGCAACTCAAGTGAGATGATCTTGTCGTTCGTGAGTTCATGTCAGCAGAGAGCCTGCTTTGGACCCTCTGTTCCCCTCGCTAGCTACCCCTACCCTACGCTCTCTCAGAAATAAACATTTTTTAAGTTTATTCATTTAAGTAATCTCTACACCCAACATGGGGCTCAAACTCATGACCCCAAGATCAACACCGACATGCTCTACCTACTGAGCCAGCCAGTTGCCCCAGAAACCTCGTCCTTTACATCACTGAGCCAGTGAACCAAAGCCAGAGGTAGCTGACCTCTAGACTTCTTGTCACTTTTATAAGCTTAAGCCACTGGTTGAGTCAGATCTCTCCTCGCTGCATAACCAAACTTCCGATACACGTTGATAAGGATAACAGATGCATAGTTCAGCTTACAAATCCTAGAAGCAATAGGTGGTTAAGACTGTGTTATCTATGAAGAAGCAGGATTTATGCCTGAAGATTCTGAATCCATCAGATCTGGGGCCAATCCTGTCTCCAGCACTGACCTTGGATAATTACTTTCTTTACGCCTCAGTTTCTTCTTCTGCAAAACAGGAATAATGTTACGACTTACAGTATTAATGAAAGCCTTAACTATAAATGATATGCATGTATAAAGTGGCTGGCACACAGTCAGTGCTCCCCAAATATTAGTCTAATACTTTCGTCACAGTTACTATTACTAGTTTGTTGAGTTACTATTACCATCTGGTGAATGACCATTCACTTCTCTGAAAGAAGGATACACTGGGAACAGTAGTGATGGCCTGTCTTCCCCACCACTCGCTATGCAGCTCCCCTCCATTGTTAGAACAATACATGGAAATCCACACACAGTCTCCAGGTTTTGAGTGGATTATACGCCTGGCAGCGGGCTAGGTTCTGGGAGGTCCAAGTTCCTGTCTTCAGTGAGCAACAGCGACCTGCAACACAATTAAACATTTAAAAAAATGTTTATTGGGGCACCTGGGTGGCTCAGTGGGTTAAGCGGCCGACTTCAGCTCAGGTCATGATCTCACGGTTCGTGAGTTCGAGCCCTGTGTCAGGCTCTGTGCTGACAGCTCGGAGCCTGGAGCCTGCTTCAGATTCTGAGTCTCCCTTTCTCTCTGCCCGTCCCCTGCTCATGCTCGATCTCTCTCTGTCTCAAAAATAAATAAGCTATAAAAAAACTAAATAAAAAATGTTTATTGACTGGATGCTAGAAAGATAAAATGAGGCGCGGTGGGGGAGAAAGAAGAAGTTTGGTTCTACATTGTGGAGTAGAAAGGCTCTAAAAATGTAGAGGAACTGGAATCTACATATAAGTAATAAAGAGTGTGGGTTTTTAAAAAATTTTTAATGTTTTTATTTATTTTTGAGAGAGAGAGAGAGAGAGACAGCATGAGCAGGGGAGAGTCAGAGAGACAGGGAAACACAGAATCCGAAGACAGGTTCTAGGCTCCAAGCTGTCAGCACACAACCCAACACGGGGTTCGAACCCACGAACCGTGAGATCATGACCTGAGTCGAAGCTGGACGCTTAACCTACTGAGACACCCAGGCGCCCCGAGAGTGGTTTTTAATATCTATTATTAATAGCCGAAGATAACAAGGGGAAGAATTTTAAATGTTTCTTTATTTTGGGGCAAGCACAAGTGGGGGAGGGGCAAAGGGCAGGGGCTCTGCACTGACAGGCTGACAGCAGCGAGCCCCATGCGGGGCTCGAACTCACGAACTGCAAGATCATGACCTGAGCTGAAGTCTGACGCTCAACTGACTGAGCCACCCAGGCGCCCCATATTCTGAGACCAGTGACATGTTGCATGCTGCTCTTTGTCTCCTCCTGATCCTCTCTACAACCTTGGCCTCCCTTCCAGGCCCGCATGGACAGACTCTCCCCCGCTGGTGTCCACTCGGGTTTGGCCGGGGAAGGCACCTGCGGGCGACTGGAAGGGCAGCGAGTCCGGGGTATTTATTTGCCCAGCTCCCCACCTGCCCCAGGTCTGCTGCTTCCCCTGCTGAAGGTCACAGCTCTTATCAGGTGGCTTCTTTCCCCCACAACCACTTTCTTCGGGGCCTGACAACCACACCCCAGCCCTGTGCTTCTGGCCGGGGGCAGTTCCGGGTCCCTGATGAAATCGCCAGCCTCCAAGTATTCCCCTGTCCTACTCCTTTCTCTGAACCCTGCTCATGCCTTCACAGTCCTCCGCTCCTGGACGACGTCTGGTTTTTGCTTGGATCCTGACCCACAAACGCAGCAGCTGGCAAGGGCCAGATCTGAGTTAGGTGGACCGAGCGCAGGGCGAAAGGGAAGGGCGGTGACTGTGGCCCCTCTGAGCTGTCACCTTGTGCCATTGGAAGAGCCGATCCTGGGGCTGCCATACCTTTTCGTTTGTTGGGGGAAACTAAAAATACACATAAAATTTTTTTTAATGTTTATTTATTTATTAAAAATTTTTTCAAGTTTATTTATTTATTTTGAAAGAGAGGCAGTGCAAGTGGGGGAGGGGCGGAGAGGAAGAGAGAGAGTCCTGAGCAGGCCCTGCACTGTCAGTGCGGAGCCCAGCCCGGGGCTTGAACTCACAAGACTGTGAGATCATGACCTGAGCTGAAAACCAAGAGTCAGCTGCCTAACTGACTGAGCAACCTAGTGCCCCTACATGTTTATTAATTTTGAGAGAGAGAGAGAGAGAGAGAGAGCATGAGCTGAGGAGAGGCAGAGAGAGAGGGAGACAGAGCCTCCGAAGCAGGTTCTGCACTGAGTGTGGGGAGCCCGATGAGGGGCTCAGACTCACAAACCATGAGATCATGACCTGAGCCAAAGTCTGATGCTTAACCGACTGAGCCCCCCCAGGTGACCCAAGAATTACTTTAAGGCCGCACCCAGATAAGAACCCACAGTAAGATTCTGGAGCCTGAGTGTCTCCTTCCTTCTTTCCTTTCTTGCTTCCTTCCTTCATCCTTCCTTCTTTCTTATTGATTGACTTAAAGTAACCTCTATGCCCACTGTGGGGCTCGAACTCACAACCTTGAGATCAAGCCAGGCGCCCCCTCCCATCTTCTTGATTAACTTCTTCGTCTGGAGTGAGGCACTGGGCTTCGACCTTCCTTAGCTCTCTATTTCTGTGTCTGAATCGATATTTTTTTTAACTGAGATTTTGTGATGATAACCTGGGGTCCATACTCCCCTCTCCCTCTGCCCATAATATATAGGTGGTTTCCAGAGAAGTCTTTATTTTTTAATGTTTATTATTTATTTATTTACTAAATGTAAAAATATTTATTGGTTTATTTTATAATAACATCATTGCAATTTATTTTTATGTTTTTAATATAATTGTCAAGTTGACTACCATACGGTGTATATACAATGTGCTCTTGGTTTTGGGTGATTCCTGTGACCTATCGCTTACATACAACATTCAGTGATCATCCCAACAAGTGCCCTCCTCCATGCCCATCACCCATTTTCCTCTCTCCCTTGCCCCCCATCCACACTCAGTTTGTTCTCTGTATTTAAGAGTTTTGAAAGAAAGAAAGAGAGAGCGTTAGAGAGTGGGGGAGAAGCAGAGAGAAAGAGAGAGACAGAGGATCCAAAGCGGGCTCTGCACTGACAGCAGAGAGGCTGAGGCAGGGCTCAAACTCACAAACCGTGAGATCATGACTTGAGCCAAAGTCAGATGCTTAACCCACTGAGCCACCCAGGTACCCCAAGAAGTCTTAAAAATCATAGGCCAATTTTTTATGTGCTGATGTATATTTTTTTCGAGGAGCTGTGCTACAACTTTCTGCAAAAAATTGAGACCATCTGTGACGGTGTTGGAAGACACAGGAAAGAAGAACTCATACCTGTCAGATGGCCGTCATAAAACAAGGAAGGTAACGGACAAGCACTGGTGAGAATGTGGAGAAATTGGAGCCCTCGTGGGTTTCTGGTGGGAAGGTAAAATGGTGCAACTATTTGGGAAATGGTTTGGAAACTCCCATCCACCCATGCACCAATGCTGTGCTGAGCTCCCACGAGGCGCTGTGTACTGGGCTACGAGATGAGACTAAAAAGGTGGGTAAACAGAGCCCTGCTCCCGCCTTCTGAGAACTCATGGTATTAGAGCAGAGAAGACCTTGATCAAACCAACAGATAAACGCAAAACGGCAGTCTCGACCAGTGTGACAAACAAGAAGTGGGTGGTGTTATGAAATTACGGGAGGATCAGAGGAACCTAGCTTGGTCCTGGGGTGGGAGCATCCGAGAAAGGCATCCCCAAGGGATAAAGGAGGGGAGATCTGGAGGGGAAATAGGAGTGCAATTTGGAGAGGAGAAAGCAAACCACTTGAGCAAAGATCCTGTGGTAGGAGGCTACCTGGACCATTTAAAAAGGCCTGTGTGGGAGGAGCTAAAAGATAAGACAGGACGGTTGGGGAGAAGCCCCGAAAGGGAGGCAGAGGCTCAAAGGCTATTATGGCTGAATTGTGTCTCTACTGAAAGATTTATTGAAATCTTACCCCCCAGGAACTCACAGGGTGATCTTATTTGGAAGGACTCCCCCTATAGCCTCCAAAGGGAACACGGCCCTGCCAACACCTTGCTTTTGGACTTCCGGTCCTTAGAACTGTTGGATGATAACATTTCTGTAATTTTATGCCCTCCAGGGGCGCCTGGGTGGCTCAGTCAGTTAAGCGGCTGACTTCGGCTCTAGGTCATGATTTCGTGGTTCGTGAGTTGGAGCCCCGCGTCGGGCTCTGTGCTGGCAGCTCAGGGCCTGGAGCCTGCTTCAGATTTTGTGTTTCCTTCTCTCTCTGCCCCTCCCCTGCTCACACTCTGTCTCTCAAAAATTAATAAAATAAACATTAAAAAAGAAAATTCAGAATAATTTTATACCACCCAATTTGTTTGTTTGTTTGTTTGGTGCTTTGCTGTGGTATTTGTAGGAAACGAATGGAAAAACTACTGTAGAATTTTGGTGGTTGTCCCAGGAGCCACTGGAGGGCATGGCAAGAATATATGCTAGTTGGAGAAGAGCTGGTCGGGTCTCTCCGGCCACAGGACGATGGGAGGCAAGGGGGTAAGAGCAGATTCATGGCAACTAGTTAGGAGACTGGAGGCAACTAGGTAAGAGGTGGCAGGGAGACTGGTTAGGCACGGGAGCGGGATAGAGGCTCCGGGGAGACTAGTTAGGAGTTTGATGTGGCTTCCCAGGGCACAGATACCAGCAGCTTGAGATAGCGGCTGAGGGGTGAAGCAGGAGCCATGGGAATGGATTTGGGGTCCCTAATGGTGAGGGAGAGACGGAGGCAGGTGGCTCCCAGGCTTCCGGCTTGCTCCCCCGGGTGCACGGTGATGCCAAGCACCGAGCAGCGAGCCCCAAGCGAGACCAGACTCCGCTCAGCACAGGGTCCGCGCCGTCAGCAGAAGGAGAGTCAATAAAGTGAGACAAATGCCCAGGCAACAAAGGCCTTTTTATTTATATAAACAGGATTGAAATAAACACAGGTCTGCAATGTTTTTACTTTTTACAAAATAATATTTCTGAGTGTCTGGTACAAATTGGCATGGGAATTGACCTCTTTCTTATGACCAACTGCTTGATAACCCATTCGGTCGAAGTAGCTTAATTTATTAGACCAACCTCCTCTTGATGCATTAGGTGTTACTAGGTTCTAAATATTCTATTGCAGGTTGCTCCCATTTTTAATTTGACCCACTAAAAGAATTAGGTACTTTTTTACATTGGGACCCACTACACACACACACATACACACACACGTGCACACGCGCATGCACGCACAACTATTTATATAGCAAACGTTTTACGGAACAATTCTTATCCTTACTATGTGTTATACATCCCATCCTATCCAAAAGGTGATATTTGAGACCCATTAGAGTGCTCTTACCAGCTACTGATAGGTCACAGCCTGCAGTTTGGAAAAACACTTTCAGAACATACTTATTATGTAAAAAAGATGAAAGTGCTTACTTATACTATGGATTGTTCTGAAAATCTTATGAATTAACAACTTATTTAATCCTTGCGAAGTCCCAGTGGATGGGAGCATGTATTATCCCCATTTTCCAGATATGAAAACTGAGGCACAGAGAGGTTAAACAAATGCCCAAGGTCACAAGCTCCTATGGTGGGGGGCTGGACGGTCTGACTGCGGTTTATGCTCTTACCATCAGCCCACGTAGACTTAGCAATTGGTGTGACACCAGGCAACTGTTTAGAAAGGTATGGTTCTAAATAGCCTCATTCTGTATTTCACGAGACTCATTCAGGGTCGATTCCTTTACAAGATGTTTAAACAGGACCCGTTGCTATGCAATACCTCGATGACTATAGAAGGTAAATAAAGAATCCCCAAATTTACCAGTCTTCTCCAGAAACTTGGCATCAGCAACACACACACACACACACACACACCCCAAATCCCCAAATCCTCAAACCCCAGATGTAATAATAATGAGGCACTCCTTATTCAGAGGCCGTAGGGAGCTTCCCCATTATTTATTGATTTCCCCCCAAAGTTATCAAGTTCTAAAACCTAATTATTGGTGTAATAGTTAGCCGTGAGGTTTGGAGAATTGTAAGCCCCTTTAGCTAATACATGGCATATGTCAGAGGGATTCAGCTAATTCACATATCTGTCTGCGCTATTAATAGAGAAGGTTACATGCCAATTATCCAGGCTTCAATCAGCCTGTTTGGACACAATAGAGTCAGTGTTCACACACTTGATGGACCACATTCCTTCTCGACATCAGAAGCAGCTGGTCCAGATAAAGACCACTGGGGTTTTTGATATTTAGGGATCACGTCCGCGGAAGAGCTGGAATTGAGACTTGATTGCTACATCTTGACTGCAGGTATCTTTAACCTGGATTCTTCTGAAAAATGCCTAGTGGGTTTGCAGTTCACTGGTCTTTAAACGTTTCCTGCTCAGACTTGTTGGGTGGGTGGGTGGAGGTGCTAAATAAGAGGAGAAAGACAAAGGCACGAATCACTGAATGGACAAAGGACGGAATAATCGGAAAGGGTGAATGGATTCCAGTGAAATAAGGAACCCGCACATATTCTTGTGCCCAGTTGTAGAGTCAAACAGGCTAAGATATCTCCCCCCTAAGATTTCGACCTTGTGTGGTGAAAGAAACACATATAGGAACTTGTGTGTGCATGTATGTGCATTTCATCCCCCCCCCCACCCTCGCACACTTTTCATTTAATTTTCCCTCTGCTCCAGAAGCTGGATTGGAAGTGCAGAGATCTCAGAAAATGCTGCTTCCGGTGGTATTTTTAACCAGGAACAGAAACGGAAGTGTCTGGAATCACCCGAGAAAGCCCCAGCTCTCCGGAGAGCTGTTCTCAAATTTTGCTGGCACGGAGCCCTGGATCAGTGATCAGGGAGTTAAAATGGCAGATGTTGGGGCTTTGCAGGGGGGAGGGGAGGCAGATACCTGAGACTCTCCAGCCGGTTTTCCTATCCTCCCCCTTCCCTCCGTATCTCAGATCTCAGTTCTAAATCAGAGCGGCTGCCCACTTGCCTAAGGTCACACAGCCTGACTCTGGCACAAATGTAAGCAAACAGTGGCCGGTGGGCTGTATCATTACACCGACACTCTCCCAATACTGCAGCAGACCATCACACCTTAGAAAGAAACTACCAACAGCTAATAGACAACAGGCAGATACAACATGCCAGCCTTGTTTTGTGTGCTATTTCAGCTCAGTGTGTATTTTTTCCCACCCTCCCAGATGAAAATACAGTAATTAACTCCATGCAGGAAGGGGGAGGGGAGAAGAAACTCTTTTTTTTTTTTTTTTCCTTTCCCTAGACTTGAAAAGAAATTCTGGCAGATAATTTGGCTGAACATGAAAAGAGAGAGGCTGCTTACAGCCGCCCAAATAAAGTGCTAGGTTGGTGAGGCTCTGCAGGCTGCGTTGGGTATTTCACGGCATGAAAAGCAGACATTTATCTGTTCCCATGGAGATGCGTTTTCTACTAGTCAATCAGACACTGAGGAGGTCGGACAATAGCCCGTGGATCCTTTTTGAATCTTGAGAGACCGTCAAGTCTTCCCTTATTTTAACATTCCACCTAAATTTAAAGGAGTCTAAATGATGTCTCAGATATACCTACAAACGCTGCCATTGTAATTTCAAGGGATGCAAAATGAGTGGAAACTCCATCTGTCGGTGAGGAAGACGGGGCGCGCCAGATTGCCCCCCCCCCACTTCCAATTCCAAATCAGAGACTGTTCTGTCACAGTCCTCAGTTGCAAAAATTTGGCTTCCAAACTGAACCCCTCCCTCCTGAATAACATAATTCATAAGGTCATAAATTAAATGCTGAGAATTTCCAAATGACTGTTGGAGACGGAGCAGGGGTACTTCAAACAGAAAACTTCCCGGAAGCAAGAAAAAGCTGCCCCCCCCAAAGGAGCCCCCACCCCCAAGTGCTGGAAGATAGATGCATTGTAAACTTCAATCCTGGTATTTCCTTGCCTGACAAGTGCAGCTTGCAGAAATAGAGCTCTGCTATTTGACCTTATGTACTTGTTATCAATCCCAGACAACGGATCATGCTCACTTGCAAAATATGTTTATTTCAGTAGGTAAGTTACAATGTAAATGGCTGGAAACTGGGACTCACATCAAGACTTTCTAAACAATCTTCTTTCAAGTGTGTCTTACATGGTTCCTGCGCATGTCTAAGGCAGGAGAAAATGTAACACAGTCTTCCTAGAGCTAATTGAGAAGGGAGAGGGTATTTCCATGGGATCACATTTGAGGCAGGCTATCAAATAGGACTTACACAGAAGCCTGTTCAGAGGACGATGCTTCACAGGAAACAGCAGACAGCCAAAGTCAGGATTTTGTCATAAAGGAACTTCATTCTTGTTAATGGAGTCATTCAAGTGCGGCTCAACCGTGCAAGGCAGGAAAGTAAATACAAGTATGAGTCCTGCTTATTACAAGCCAGGCCTTTTCCATGTCCCTGAAGGCAGAAATTCCTGCTTCTCCAGGCAGGCTATCTGGAACAAAGACACCAACCGGGACACCTCAGAAAGCAATTTGGAGCAGTCCTAGCAAATAGCACGTAGGGGAAGGAGAAAAACTTGGCATATCTAATAATGTATGATAGCCCATTGTTAAGGAGGCAAAAGGCAGAAATTTATTTTTTTATTTTTATTTTTTTTTAAGTTTACTTATTTATTTAGAGAGAGAGAGATGGGGCAGGGGAGGGGCAGAGAGAGATCCCAAGCAGGCTCCACATCATCGGCACGGAGCCCGACATGGGGCTCGAACCCATGAACTGTGAGATCATGGCCTGAGCCGAAACCAAGAGTCAGGTCTGTAACCGACCAAGCCACCCAGGTGTCCCAGGCAGAAATTTACCTTGAACATTCTTGGAAGTTTCATTCCTGTGGAAAGACATGGCCCACATTTCTCATGCATTATGGGTCGGTATTTGACTATTTCCTTCTCTTATTTTTTTCTCTCTTTTTAAAGTAAGCTCTACTCCCAACATGGGGCTCGAACTCACCACCCTGAGATCAAGAGTCGCTAAGCCAGACAGGCGCCCCTCATTTTAGTTTTTGAAATTGAAAATAGGAGCAGTACATCATCTTTCTAAAAGACTCAAATGGTATAAAGTCCTGGTAAAAGAATAGAAAATTCCTCTTTCCCTTTATTTAACTCCGTTAGCTTTTGAGCTTTCTAGAGATAGCTAATAACTACTTTTAATAGTACAACACCTATCCGTCCAGACATGTTCCATAAATATGCAAGTATGTGTGTGTGTACATGAACTCTGCTTTAAATATATCACCAGAATCATATTTACAGACACTTGTACAACGTTTAAAAAAATTTTTTTAATGTTTTTATTTATTTTTGAAAGAGAGAGAGAGAGAGAGAGACACTGTGAGCAGGGGAGGGTCAGAGAAAGAGGGAGACACAGAATCCGAAGACAGGCTCCAGGCTCTGAGCTCAGCACAGAGCCTGACTCGGGGCTTGAACCCACAAACCGTGAGATCACAACCTGAGCCGAAGTCAGACGCTTAACCAACTGAGCCACCCAGGCGGCCCCCCTTTTCTTTCCTTTTTTTTTTTTTATCAAAGTGCCTATCATGAGCAATTTTTCTATAATGACATGGAGGTTTAAAAAAAATTACCTATACATTTTGGGCAAAATGAAATACAGGCTTCCGGTCGGGGGTGGGACTCAAATCAGAGGGTTTGTGGGGAAGAGAAAGTCTTCCCCCTCCCCCACAATCACTACTAACAGTTTTCAGTGTATCATTCCAGAAATAGTCTACGCATAGATCAGCATATATGTATATCAAATATACCTTTCTTTGTCTTTACCTTGAATTTCTCACTTAGATCTTTTGGAGAGCATTTCGTGTTAGAAAACAATGGACTTCTTAAATGGTGGCATAGTATTCCTCTGAATGGTGTTCCTTAAAGCGTTTCCCTCTTGATGGACTTCGGGTGGATTTCTGTCTCTACTTCTGAAAACAGGGCTGTAATAAATACCCCAGTCTAGTGCACACCCTGTGATTCTTTGCTTAAACACACTCACCGCTTTCTGAAAGCAGCAGCTTTACCCCACACCTATCCTTATTTTTTTGTAATGTTTATTTATTTCTGAGTGAGAGAAACACAGTGAAAGCATGGGAGGGGCAAAGAGAGAGGGAGAGATAGAATCCCAAGCAGGCTCTGTGCTGACAGCAAGGTGCATGACTCAAATCCTTGAGTAGAGACCATGACCTAAGCCGAAATCAAAGCTGAATGCTTAACCAGCTGAGCCACCCAGGCGCCCCCAACACCTGTCCTTAAATTGCCTTAATCCGAAGGAGAACTGGTCAAATTAAGTTCTTTTTTTTTAAGTGAGGGTTAAAAACAGAATTAATAACCCATTAAGAATCTATTATGAACACGTGCACTTTCATGTAGTTTTTAATCTCTTCTCCAGTTTGAGAGTGAGAGGCTCATGAGAAAGAGAAATAAAAAAGTCCTGTTCCCTTTTCACGCCCCCCCCCCCCCCCAGGATCACTGTGAACTCATCCTGTTACAAATGCCTGCTACATATTGTGTAATTCTGTCCCATTTACTCTTTTCACTGGGTGTGGGGGGTGGCTCAGAGGAATCGCAGCTCACTCTTACAATTTAGGTGCTTCTTCCTGGTTCTTTTTTGTGTGCAGGAGGGAAGCCTTGGGGATTTAGAACAAAGTGTGTCCTTGGAAAGAAGTGGGTGGGATTTTGTGAGCACCGTGGGTTGGGGAGGGAACTCCCCTCTGTGGGGGGGAGGAGTCTGATTTCATTATACAGTTGGAAACCTGGTGAAATCGTGCATACGACTGAATCTTTTTGCTCAGTGAGTGAGGTCTTTTTGTTCTTTGTCTTGCAGTGTGTACAGCAAATTTGTGTTCTGCCTGGGAAGAAGGAAATTTGAGTTAAAGAGGAGGGCAGCTCCCTACACCTTGTAACCAGCAAGCTAATTGAAAAATTTAATTCAGGAAGAGATGCAGCAAGGCTAAAATGAAAGAGGAACCCGGCCTGCCAGGGTTCAGAGCAGGAAGACAGGAGAAGTGACTGTTCCCAAGTTAAAAATTATGTGGGGCCGGGAAATTTAGCAACCGCTGTATTTGTCATTGAAATTCACAATCTTGTTTGCTGTTTATCTTGAGGCCGGCGGAGCTCTCCTGCTGGGGAGAAAAAAGGAGGCGAGGTCCAGGAAGAAGTGCTAGTAATAAGAAAAAGAGGGATTAGAAGCCCCAGAGAGAAAGGGAGGTGTAAATAATATGTGGGCATTTGACCATCAGCACAAAGAAATGAGAGACAAAGCCAAGTGCCTGATGCCAGAAATCCTAAAAACTTAAGTGGGTAACCCAGACGCAGGAAAAATGTCCCAAAGGGGGGAAAAAAGAAGGAAAACAAAATCCCAGAAGATCTTTTTTCCTCTGGGAGGCTGTTGTCTAATGGAGGAAATAAACATTGGTTTTGCCACGGTGCCCATGAGTGAGAAACACTTCACGACGTGTCTTCCAAAAATTCTCTCCAGGACAGCTCGAGCCTTCCTGCAAGACGGGGTAAGCCGGGGAAATAGAGTCTCCCGCCAAAAAGGAGATTGGGTTAGAGGGAGCGCATAGTAGGGACTTCGAGAATTATAGAGCACCTAGTAGAGCACGTAGAGAATGGTCTTTCTCCCCAAGACCCCCACCTATTTGTATCACTTACAACCCTCTACTCCTCTCTGTTTTTCTCCCAGGACTACCTTGAATGGAATTGCTTAGGAAGGAGGGAAAAGGCACTTTTAGTCAAAAGCTAAGGAGAACAAAGTTAAACTCCCCCAACAACGGAAACTTCTTCCGGAGGCTGCCTGGTGCGGGGAAGTGTGACGCTTCCAAATTGCATGATTGCTTTCTTTACTGGAAGATGAGGATAATGACAATAGGTAACATTTACAGAATACTGTAACATGTAATATTACAGAATTACATGGGATAATTTATACCCTGACCCATTGTATCCTCTGAGCCAAGTGAGGTAGTGTAGTTAGGTCCATTTTGCAAATGAATGAAGAATTGGCCAAATCAATTACCGAATTGTCAACCAATGGCCGACTCTGAGTCAATGCCTGTTTTTATAAATAAAGTTTTATTGGAACACGGCCATGCTCATTTGGGGATATATCACCTATGACCGGCTCTTGAGCAACAGCGACAGAGACACTATGCCCTGCAAAGCTTAAAGCGCTGACTATCCATTCCTTTACAGGAAAAAATGGACAGATTCTTGCTCTGGTTTCCTGAGCCCAGGCACCGAAGCCCGTAGGCTTCCTTCTGCTCAAAATGCCTCTTTTTATTTTATTTTTTTAATGTGATGCCGAACAGGAAAAAGAAGCAGTCATAGTTATTGGAAAACTGCATCTGTTAGGGGCCCCAGAATATTAACAACAAATGAACAGACAAACATTTCTTCCTTTCTCCCTTTTTTGTCTCAAACTCTGAAAAGCCCTTATATTCTAAATTTAAAACAGACCAAAAAAAAAAAAAAACCCCACCCACCTTCATTGCCTTATCAGTGTAACGAAACTGCTTGTGAGGGCTTATCTAAAGGCCTAATTTTCTAGGGTAATTTCCAAAATAATGAAGAAATGGAATACAGTGTTGCAGGAGACATACATTTTCCCCCTCTGTGTTTGCTATCTTCAAAACTACAAGTAGAATAAGTTGTTCAAGCAAGAGGCTTCCAGATCTGATAGTAAGATATATACTCTTGGCTTGTGAAGCTTTGGTTTATAAATGTAACAATTCTGTAACCAAAAGAGAATGAACTCTAAGGGCATTTGGGGTCATTTTCTCTTTTTTCCTACTAAGAGAAGTTGGAGATCTTGGAATTTGGGCCATATTGCCACGTAGGCGAAGATTTTGGTGTTAACAGTGGCTTAGTTTTTCAAAGGTCTCTAAGATGGATTAGTGTAGCGACATATCCAGGTTTTCTAAAAAAAAGTAAACAAAATTCATGATAATGCCTTCTGAGTCTCCCACATGCCAGGCGCTGTGGACTTCCGTCCTGACTGCACGGTGCCGAGTCCTCCTGGTAACTCCACAAGGAAGGCATTCTTACTTTATGTTTTCGATGAGAACAATGAGGTCCCGGGGCATACCGTGTCCCTGCAAATGCGTGATGGGATGACCTCAAAGTCTTGACCCCAAATTCCATTCTCTTTCCCCTCTGAGAGGAGATCTGTCATTGATTGTTCAACTAATCCTTGTGTTCAACTAATTCTTACCTACTTTGGGGTCTACCGTGCTTCATGCCCTGGGCTTCGTTCAGAGGATTCAGCAGGGAACAAGTCAGACATCTACGTCCAATCGACGATATTTTCAGATGACGAGGAATGTCAGGAAGGGAAGGGAACAGGACGGATTGGATGGAGAGTGTTCAGGTCCGGGGTAGCAATGTGAGGTGGATGTAGGTCGGAGGTCAAGGAAGAGGCTTGGATGATGGGGAGACACCACAAGGTGAACATCTAGCCTTGGGAAGAAAGTTCTAGGCAGAGGAGCAGCAGAGGCGTGTCCCTGGAGATGGGAAAAAATCTTTCCAACTCTCGCCAATTCAACAATCATTACCACCTGTCCAAGCGGGAGGGTGGTAGGTGCTTTCAAGGCACAAATTGGCGGAGAGTTCATCCTCAGCGCTAACACGTTATTTCCTTCCCCTCATCAGAGAGGGAAGTAAGAGCTTCCTCCTTTATTTATGGCTGCAAATAATAATAATAGTTCCCAGTTCCTGAGTGCTGACTACTTAACTGTGTCATGGCATTTAATCTGCGAAACAACCAATGAGATATTGCAGAATAGTCTTAGAATTGGAGGACGCTGCACTGATAGCTTTAGGGGAATTGATTTCTAGAATTTACATGTTTATATTACATTTACGTATTCCTGAAACGGCCTGGGAATACTCCGGCATGCCTAAGGTCACGTTCACCCTCTTCCTACATTTCAGAGATGTCTGCACTCCGTCAGCAACTTTAGGCAGCATCGAGAGGGTAGATGGTGTAACAGTGTTCAAAGTAACAAAGAGACTAAAGAAATCCTCCTTTTTAAAAAATATTTATTTATTTTTGAGAGAGAGAGAGAGCAAGAGAGAGGTGGGGGAGGGGCAGAGAGAGAGAGGGAGACACAGAATCCAAAGCAGGCTCCGGGCTCTGAGCTGCCAGCACAGAGCCCTATGCGGGGCTCGAACTCAACGAATGCAAGAATCTCTCCTTTAATGATTAATCAAGGTGCCTAAAGAGGGACATCCTATATTACTTTATTTTACATGCATTTCTTTCTAAGTTGTATTCAGGACAATCAGAGAAGTATAAAAATATCGTTGTTACTTAGAAATATAACTGGAATGGTTATAGAACCATCCAATATTTCATGTCCGCTGGGGATAAAAACACCTGAATTCCTCAGGAGCAAAATGTTATATGGTTTTCTTTCATATTTAGTGTGTGCTATTCAATACATTCGTTAGGAGTCATTTTATCCAATCATGTAATAAATTATGGATTCTAATCACATACACTTATGACAGGCTTTTTTCTTTTCTTTCTTTCTTTAAAATAAATTATTTACTATTTTTCTACTAAAAAAATGAACTCGTTTGAATTGTAATAAAGATTTAAGATGTCTGCTTAAAAACATGCCAGGGACACTTGGCTGGCTAGGTTGGTAGAGCATGTAACTCTATCTAGATGATGGAGGCCTGAGCTGAGTTTGAGCCCTACGTTTTATATATATATATACACACATATATATAAATTTAGTATAAATTTGAATATACATATATAAATACATACAAGAGGGGCACTTGGGTGGCTCAGTGGGTTAAGCGTCCCACTCAACTTAGGTCATAGTCTCGCAATATGTGAGTTTGAGCCCCGTGTCAGGCTCTGTGCTGACAGCTCAGAGACTGGAGCCTGCTTCACTTCTGGGTCTCCCTCTCTCTCTGCCCCATGCCTGCTCCCTCTCTGTCTCTCTCTCAAAAATAAATAAACATTTAAAAAATGTCCTTTGAGAGACAGAGAGAGACAGTGCGAGCAGGGGAGGGGCAGAGAGAGAGGGAGGCACAGAATCTGAAGCAGGCTCCAGGCTCTGAGCTGGCAGCACAGAGCCTGACATGAGGCTCAAGCCCATGAACCTCAAGACCATGACCTGAGCTGAAGTCAGACAGTTAACCGACTGAGCCGCCCAGGTTCCCCCAAGAGAATTTTATTTCTGTTGGTAATAACAGGTTAGGGAATTATGTGCCATGATGCTCACCAATGCGCAGGTGAAGTAAACAGTCTAGGGGTTTATCTCCGGGAAAGTTATCCTCGCTCTTGAAAAGGTAAACAAGGGAAGAAGTGTTCAATTTTCAGATTTTTTTTAGATGAATATGCCACCCGGCGCCGTGGCCGCCATTTTGTGGCTATGAGAGGCAAATCTGAAGTTCAAAGCCAATACACTGAGGTGGGCAGAACAAGAAGATGCAAAGAACTTGGGACTACAGTCATTGAATCAACCAGCCCTGAAGCTGCCCTCCCAAGGAGGACATTTATCGTATCGTTAGATGGATTCTCTGATTCCTGAAGGTCTACGCATTTTCAGTCATACAAAATAAGGAAACTGGAACACAAGTTAAGCTCATTGTTTACAGTTACGTGCCTGGACATTGGCAAAGCCAATTGGCTTGAATTTGTCCGACTCTAGCTCCTGTGCTTTTAATGAGTGTAGACTAGGGACTGGCAAATTATGGCATGTGGGCCAAATCCCATCCACTGCCTGTGTTTATTAAAAAAAGGTTTTACTGGAACAGTCAGACCCAGTTAGTTCATGCCTTGTCTATGGCTGTTTCCAAGCTATTCCAACAGAGTTAAGTAGTAGCGAGACACGTTATATGACATGCAAAACCTAAAATAGTTCCTGCCTGTCTCTTTTCGAAAAAGGTTGCCGACCCCTGCTGGTCTAAGCCAATCACGGAAATCCTATCTTTATCTGTGATTGGCTAGGGATGACTATGTAAACCAGTGTTGGCCAATGAGATTCGAGCAGAATTCGGCTGGGGGAGGGTGGTACCTCTGAGGAAGATGGCCCCCCATCAAAAGAGGTGTGCGGAAGGCAGTCGTCTCCCTTCCTGGCGCCCCGCCTCTGAGTCAGAGCCAGATGATTGGAGCTGGGGCGGCCATCTTGAAACCGCAAAGAGAGTATAAAATACATGGAAGGTGGCGGGGAAGAAATAGAGAAAAGAGGCTAATGTTTGATGACACTGTTCGTCCCCGTACGCAGTGCTGCACAACGCCGGAACTCCTCGCCTCCAGCGGTGAGACCCTAATTTGTCTCTTTCTGCAGGCGATTCCATTACTTGTGACTGCATTGGCCCCCCACGACTGCGAACTTTATGTCTGGAATTATGGTCCTTATTTTACACTTAGGAAACCCCGAGTTCAGGGAGGTAAAAGGACTTGCCTCCCCCTTCGTCCACCTCCAGTGACATCCCCTGTCCTGTTACCCTTCACGGCAACACAGAACCCTCGCATTTGGGGCTTGGTTTATCTATGTTAAGGTTCTTTTTTTTTTTTTAATGTTATTTATTTATTTATTTATTTTTTTGAGAGAGAGAGAGAGAGACAGTATGAGCAGGGGAGGGTCAGAGAGAGAGGGAGACACAGAATCTGAAGCAGGCTCCAGGCTCTGAGCTGTCAGCACAGAGCCCAATGCGGGGCTCGAACCCACGAAGGTGAGATCATGACCTGAGCAGAAGCCGAACGCTTAACTGACTGAGCCATCCCGGCGCCCCTATGTTAAAGTTCTGTAAGCAAAGGAGAATGAACTCTACAGGCAAATGGAGTTCCCTATCCCACAATTATTTCTTCTTCTTCTCTACTAACAGAAACTGAGTTTGGCCAGGGATGTACCCAGCTCCAAGGGATGGAGGGGATTTGGTCTCAGCCAGTCATGGCCTCCCCCTTTGTGGGAAGTTTTATCCCCTAGATAATCTGATTCCAGGCTGGGTCTGGGTGATGCATGCGAGTCTGCCTTTCTCACGAGTTCTCAGGTGATGCCAATGCTTCTGTTCCACACACTTTGCCAAACACGGTTCCATCCTAGAGGTGACAAACTTTTTCTGTAAAGGGCCAGATAGCAAATATTTTAGGTTTTGTGGGCCATGCAGCTTCTGTGGCAACTAGTCAATTCTGCTATTGCCTTAGCTTGAAAGAGGGTAGGGCTTTAAGTGGGTGGGGCTGTGTTCCAATAAAACGTTATTTATGAAACCAGGTGGTGGGTCAGCTCTAACTTGTGGGCCATAGTTTGCTGACCCCTGGCTTAGATTAGTCAGGGTTCATCTCCTGGTCCTGGGCCCACGCTCTCTGAGCTGCTCAGCTGACTAATAGCTGAACCAACAGGGATTCTCTTAGGAAGGAAGACGGGCGATGGCTCTTGGGCACCAGGTAAAGTGCTGTGATCTAAGCCAGTCTGCCATGGAACAATTGTTAGGTTATTTCTGGCAGAGGTGAGCGTGTCCCCACGATCTAGCTACAAGTTCCCGTAAAATCCAGTCTGTCCAAATGTTACTACCGTTACAGCCGAACATTCATTAGCAAAGCAGGTGCAAAACAGTTTATACAATCTATCCTGGAAGCTGGATAAAGCCTTAATGCTCCATTTCTTCAAAGGCTCTGGTCACACCTTAAATGAGAGGGTCACTCAGGCAGGCATCATATTCTCAGAGCAGGATTCTGTGCCGTCTGATAGGCATGATGCGGTCAGAAATCCTCCTATCCAGTGGCTGGATACAGGCTCAACTGGGGAAGGAGAGGGGAGGGGTGTAGGTAGGTAAAGGGTTATGGTAACCTATAACGCATTCTAGTCAGGTCACGTGTCTTAAATACTTTTAATTTCGCCAATGCAAATCCATGTCATTTTTGCCCACTCCCTTGCACATCTATTTCTAATGTCAAAGTCGTCATGCTAATTATCATCAGTCACTAGTTTCATCAATAAAAACCCTATTTCTGGGGTGCCGGGGTGGCTCAGTTGGTTAAGCGTCCGACCTCGGCTCAGGACATGATCTCGCGGTTTCTGAGTTCGAGCCCCGAGTCAGGCTCTGTGCTGACAGCTCAGAGCCTGGAGCCTGCTTCAGATTCTGTGTCTCCTCTCTCTGCCCCTCCCCCGACTCACCACTGTCTCTCTCTCTCTGTCTGTCTCTTTCAGAAATAAAATAAACATGGAAAAACTAAAACAAAACCCCAAAATACCCTATTTCTGAATTGCAAGAAACACCTCTCATAGCCACTGCCGAGGCGTGGTCCTTTCTGCCTTGGGGTTTGCTGGCCGTCCCCACACGATGCATTCTTGATCACCAGTTAGCTCACCGCACTCCTGCTGAGTTTCAACTAACTGAACTTCCAGGATAGCTTATCGCTCTGATTCTATTGAAGTGTATTCAAGTACAGACTCTGTAATGAAAGGTAAGCACCTGTGTCTGCTACAGGGCTCTTTGTGGGGAAAAAAAGATGATAGATTTGAAATCATCTTGTTTTGTGAGCTTTCAGCCCTGTGGCTTCCCACGGTTCTGTAAGTTTCTAACTTTACAAGGTGCAAGTCCAGATAAGGAAAACGGAGCGCAGATGGAATAAAAAACTTGACCAGTGAACCTGGATTCAAACCTAGTCTGTCGCTTACTAGCTGTGTGCACCTAGGTCAAGTTGCTAATGCTCTCAAGGTGTGCCCTCAGGTAGAATGCAGTCCTATGCCTTTCGCCCTCTGGAGGTGAAAGAGATAGCTTCGTGTATAAAATGGGTGTCATGGTGATCGCGGCCTTTAAGGAAGCCAGCCATGTGAGTCAGCCTCGAACCCACGCGTAGAGGCTCTCGGTAAATTATCTGCTGGCATCCTAATTCTGATTTTCAGCTAAGATCCACAGCTGAAGTCATTTTCCTGAAGACAGGAGCAGAGTTTGTGAAGATAATGGCCCCACGGTGGTACCGCCCACACTAAAGTCATTTTCCAGGGGTTTGGGTAATCATTTAGCTTAGGTTTTTCTAGAAGGTTAAGACCGTCTGTCTGAGGTTCACGTTTTACATTTAGACGAGAAAGCTGGAAAAATATCTAACATGATCTCTGGCCAGTGTAGACGGACTTAGATGGAAAAGCTAGTTATCAGGGTTCTTGCTCTTTGTGTCTAGTAGAGAAAGTTCGAGATTATGTGTCCTCATTGGGTATAGTGTGCTTATTGTTTTTATAATTCCTCCACTGCCGGAACCTATTTCCTAAAGCTGGGGAGTCACCCCCCTTTGGGTTTTGAAAAGCAGAGCCCACCTTTCACCTCAGGAGTGAAAAATGTAGAAGATGGATTCCCAGCACCCCTGGCAGCCAGAATGTGGACACGTGGCCTGGCACTTGCCAATCAGAGACAGCTGCCCCAGACTTTTGTTTGGAACCTAGTGATGCCAAGAGGGAAGGGCTGGGTGGAGCCCACATTAGCGACTTGTGATGCTAACATTCCTTCATCATTGGTGGTCTTGACTGTGGTTCTAATAGCGGAACCCAACACCCACAACCGGTGTGGGTGGTGGGTCTGGTGTACACGGCAGGGTTTAAACCAGGGGCTGACAAACTTTTCCAGTAAAGGGCCAGATAGATACGTTAGGCTTTGCCAGGCAAGAGGCAGCGAGCAGTTGATGCAGATACTTACATAACTGTTAAAAAATGTAAAACCACCCATAGCTCGTGGGCTCTTAGACTATGTGGCAGCGTGTTTTGGTCCGTGGCTATAGTTTGCTGTCCCCTGATTGAGAACCCGGAGGGGACAGCAGTGCTGTTTTCACAAGGCCACCTCAGTGTGACTCCAGACATCATTCCCAGCAGCCTCAGGAAAAGGACCTTTGCAGACGGAATCCACTGAAGATGCGGTGGTACTATGGGGGAGGGGTTCTAATTCAGGGGCTGGGGTCCTTAAAAGAAGAAGAAAACCCAAAGGCTAAGAAATGAGGGGGAAATGCTGCATGAAGATGGAGACGGAGATTAAAGTGATGTAGCCACAAGCCAAGGAGAGCCAAGCTGTCTCCCTCAGAACCTACAGAAAGTAACTACCCCACACCGTGCTGGGGCCAAAAGGCAAAATGCTCTTGCTGTTTCCACCTCACTTTTTCACAAGCTAAAGTGGGTTTCCAGGGACTGTGTGATGTGCCTTGTAGGAAGCTGAATGCTAAAGGCATTTGTAAAAATGTAAAAAACAAAGCCACCCTACTTGCTAAATGTTGGGGGAGGGGGGCGGTGGCGGAAATAGTTACTTTTCACAAAAATATGTTACTGATGTTAATAGGTAAGATGTGTGTTATGGCTATTTTTTAAATAAATTTAAAAAATTGACATTTCAAAAATTTTGCAGATTTGGTTTTGAACAGATAAACGTAAGTAGGTCTAACTTTCGTAAATAAAAGCTCCTTGGAATTATCGGTAATTCTGAAGGGTGTTCAGAGGTCCTGAGATCAAAACAGTTGAGAACCGTTGGCTTAGGAGATTTCACTGAAACTAGACTATTTCCTATTATTTCCCAGAAAGCAAGAAAAAAAATTCGTTAAGAGTGCAGGCTCGGGATTCTGAAGGCTTGAGTCTAAAGCTTTATTCCAGAACACATAACATTGGTGATATGAAATTAGTGACGTCAACCTTTGGAACCTCAGTTTTCTCATCTGTGAAATGGGTATCATAAGACCTACCTTCTAGGGGAGTTATAAAGATTAAAAGTCCTCCCTGACTGGGAGCAGTGTAAAGCCCTGTTCTGTGGAAGAACTCAGCACTTCTGAGACTTGGAAATGCACACCTGCAGACCTTGTTAAATGCCCATTCCATTTCCTTTCAGTATCTATCATGATCGGACTGGACATTTCCTTTTATTATTTGATTAGTTGACTGTTTTGTGCATTCAAATGCAAGTACCCATGAAAGGCTAGAGTCACGTCTGTCTTGACGTGTCAGGGGCTCATAAATGACAGCCTGGGCCAGATTTGGCCTCTTGCCTTTTTTTTTTTTAATAAATAAAGTTTTATTAGAACACAGACACATTCATTCTTTTCTGCCTTTGTTCCCTAACAGAGGAGGATAGTTATGATAGAGTCTGTGTGGTTCAAAAGTGAAGATATTTACCCTCTTCAGAAACATGTGCTGAGCTTGGTTGTGGGTATAGGACATCGGTTCTAGTGCAGTCTGGCCATAGTGGATGCTCATAAATATTTACTGAGTATTTAATAAGTGTGTTTTACAGGTATGATCCCATTTAACCCTCCTCGCCACTCCATGAGGCAGAAGCTAGGAAGAGTCCACAAACCTGAAATTCCAAAAGGTATACTTTTTTTTTAATGTTTTATTTTTTATTTTTGAGAGACAGAGACAGTGCTAGCAGGGGAGGGTCAGAGAGAGAGGGAGGTACAGAGTCTGAGGCAGGCTCCAGTCTCTGAGCTGTCAGCACAGAGCCCAACGTGGGGCTCGAACCCACAAACCTGAGATTATGACTTGAGCTGAAACCGGAGGGTTAACCGACTGAGCCCCCCAGGCGCCCCCAAAAACAACTCTGGCCACACAATGATCTGACCTCCCTCATCCGGCTACAAAACACAACTTGAATGAACGGGAGCCTATTGATTGCGTGCATGCATCTCCCTAATTCAGTTTTTGCGTGTTTCTCTGCAGACACGTCCATGAGGCAGATCACCGGGTCCTGCCCCGGGTCCTGCAGGAGACCCTGTGAAACATGGCCCAAGCGCCCAGGATTTGGAGGGAGATTTGGATGCGTACTTTCCCTTATTTTAAAGCTGAGAAACACAGAGGCTGACTACCTGTGCTAGTGCGTGGCAGCGCCCGGCTTTGAACCCGGGAATCCGATCCCGAAGGCGCACCTGTAACCTGGAGCCTGGAGGGGGCTGGTGCTTGCTGACTGGTCAAATCAACAAGTAAATGAAGCTGACTGGGCCTTGTTCCAAACCCTGGGCTAGTTTACCTGGTGCTGGGAGATTCCTGCTTCTCCCAGGGAAGAACATCTTTCCAGGCCAAGTGTAAGTGTGCATGTGAAACATGCAGGCATGCCCATGCACACACATGCACTCAGACACATGCATGCACACACAGGCACACACAGACACATGCATGTATGCACACACACATGCATGTACATACAGACACATGGACACACGCATGCATGCACCAGCACACACAGACACATGCATGCACACACAGGCACATGCATGTATGTACACACACATGCATGTACATACAGACACACGGACACACGCATGCATGCACCAGCACACACACATGCATGCACACACAGGCACACACAGACACATGCATGCACACATGCACACACAGACACACACATGCACGCGCATGCACACACACAGACACGCCAAGACTCGGAAAGGAGCTCTATGCTCTTATATTTCCTGGAGCCTGTGGCTGCCTGTCGTTTCCAGCAATCTCATCTTCATGAATCAGGTGACAGAACCCACTAGTTACCAGGCGGGGGAAAGAAAACAGATGCTTTTCCAGCGAAGCAGCGTTGGGCTGAGCAGTTTGTCATTGTGGTCAATCTGTCTCCATCAGGGCACGGACCCTGTAAAAGAAATTCTTGCTGATTTCTCTCTCTGGGTTCGGGGGGCTGCTCCAATCCTGAAAGCTCAAAGCCACGGCCACGGGAAGGGTGTAATCTGTTGGGTACTCAGCCTGGACTAGGGCAAGGGGGTGTATGGTAATGCCGTTTCCAAAGCGTGAAAGCATTATTTCCTCTAGTCGAGAGAGGAAGTGAGCCTCCCCTTGCGCGCTTGACAGCTTCCCTGAGATGTGAAGTTGGCTGTAGAAGGCAGTGGAAAATTTATGTGGTTCTAAGTGAGCAGGAGTGCCTTCAGCGAAGGCTTGGAGGCGTGAGATGGGCTATATAGGTTCATAAAGGCTGATGTTGATTAAAACACGGTAGTAGACAGGTGAATACTATAGGATTTCCTTAAAAAGGCTTGTATCTGCATGTGTGTGCATGCGTGCGTGTGTTTCTGTAAAAATGTAGACAAAAGAATAGGAAGAATACCCTCCCCATTCACACAGGAAGTAGATGAGAAGCAGGCGGGGGCGGAGGAAGGTGTGTGTGTCGGAGAGAGAGGGGGGCGACGTTTATCTGCTCTCCTATATGCCGCATCGTTCTCCCTTTGCTGGCGTACTCTAAGAGAAAAAAATAAAATAAAAATAACTTGCAGAAACAAACAAAACCCCTCAAGGAATCAGCTTTATAATCATCAAAAAAGCCCTATAACCTCGAAGATTTAGAAGGCCCCAGGCACAGTGACTTCTTGGTTTGGTCATTCCTACCTAAGTCATGTTTGGAAGGTTGACAGAATTCGACCTTGTCCCCAAACGGGGGACTACTTAAAATGGGTTTTGAAACTCCCTTGTTGAATGAAAGGGACCCATTTGGTTCTCTCTCTCTCTGTTGTACTCTGCTTACAGTTATTAACCTTTTTCTTTTTTTGAAATGAAGCATCTAAAATGACCGACGGTTTTTGTAATTTATCTTATAGAATACACATCCTACTACTTAAGGCATCAAATTATACCTTTGAGTATTAAAAGGAAAATCCTGGCCCTTTCAGAGACAAAGACAGGGATGCGACAGATCTGGAGGGCCTTTTGATTAGGCACAAAAATATTTGGTCTTTGGTTAATCTGCTGTAAAAGAGTCTGGTCGCCTTCTTACTTAAGTTTCTCTAGATTGTGTGTGACTTTGGGGGGAGCCGTTCTGTTACTTTTGTTGGATTTATTCCCCCTCCTGGGGAGGGTGGGGATGGTGCAAGGAAGGAACTCATCCATCTCTATTTGCATAGATAACAGAAATTCGACACAACATGGCCGCTGGCAAGCCACTGTTTCAGCAGCTTCATTACCGGAGCCTTCGTCGTGGGCACGGGAAGAATAAATGACCAGCCTGGGTGGCTCTTGACGAGGATTTGTGGAACCTACACATTACCTGCTCAGGGCTGGGATTTCTAACTGTATAGGATACACCCCGGTCGGCAAACGTTTGTCAGTGTCCCTGAGGTTTCCAGACTGATGCAATAATAGTACTGGAGAGGTTTGTTTGCACCCACCTTTTGGAATATGCTTCTATTAAATGAGAATCTTGCAAGAAACTTGGCTTTCATTCGTCAAATAAAATAAAACGAAAATGTCCTTTGAAATGGCCTTGCTGTTCGATTTTGTTGCTTTTTCCATGCATTATACTCCTATTATTTCTTTTTTTTCCAATTTTATTTATTAGATTGAGAGAGAGAGAGAGAGAGAGACGGGTAGGGGCAGAGAGATCTGAAGCAGGCTCCAGGCTCTGAGCTGTCAGCACAGAGCCCGACACGGGGCTTGAACTCACAAACCATGTGATCAGGTCCTGAGCCGAAGTCGGATGCTTAACCCGACTGAGCCCCCCAGGTGCCCCTCCTACTATTCCTCAGTGGATCCTCATAGCAACCTAGAGGTGGTCAGAGTTAACAACCTTCACGCTATAGATGAGGAAAGAGAAGCAAACTGCCAAACTCATGCGTGTAAGCCATTGGCCAGAGAACAGTTAGGATTCCCAATTTCTTTTGCTCAACACTTTCAGTGAAGACAGGCATACCTTTTTAAAAAAAAATTTATTATGTTTATTTATTATCAAGACAGAGAGAAACAGAGCATGAGTAGGGGAGGGGCAGAGAGAGAGGGACACACAGAATCCGAAGCAGGCTCCAGGCTCCAAGCTGTCAGCACAGAGCCCAACGCAGGGCTTGAACCCATGAACTATGAGATCATGACCAGAGCCGAAGTCAGACGCTTAACTGACTGAGCCACCCAGGTGCCCCATACCTTTTTCTTTTTTTAAATCTGATTTTATGTTGGTGAAGTTCAAGCACCTCCAGGGTTCCTCTTACGCTAAAGGTTCTGGAAAAGTCCCAAGAGCACAATAAATTCCACAGAAGAAGTTTACTTAAGCGTGATTCACCCTAAAATACCTACTCTGACTTTGGGGAAGGGACTAATTTTCCCTTTGTCATCAGGTACACACCAGCAGCGTTTGCAAAGCCCCGCCAGCAACTTGTCTATTTATACTTTGTTTATTGCCCCCGTGACCGTGCAGCTGTTGATCTTGGAGGACCACAGCAGAGTGCCGTGAGTGGGCGGTGGCGTGATCCTGCAGACATTGTTCATAACCCTAGACAATCGCAGACTCTCTTTTACTCCAGGGGCGTGCCTCCTCCTTTACCGAAAGGCAGGCTGAATCACAGAATGGAAAACAACGATGACCCAGCCCATCTATAGCAGAGCGGGAGAACAGAAGTATTGGCATTTCCCGGCTTCACTTTTAGATGGCATTGTCTTCAAGGTGGACTTTCATGCCAAACTTGGGTCCTTTCCCATTACGACAGTCACTGAAGGGGCAGGAAGGAGCTCCATGTCTCCGTGGATGACCTGTGGGTCTCTGCTTGAGAGAAAACAGGCAACAGCGATCTGGTTCCATGCCGTTTAGGGAGGAAAAGCAAGTGATGGGTCTTAAGCATGCGCAAAAGTGACGTAAAGTTACCAGTGATGATAAAATGTAAAATAAGCAATAATCACGGCTCACTTCAGCTGTATGTCAGGCACTGACTGCTATCTGTGCTTTGCCAGGGACTAATTCATTTAATCCTCGCATCAAACCCTCGAAGGGAGAATGCTGTTATTATCCCCACTTTACAGCTGAGAAAACCAAACTACCGAAGAGGCTGAGAAACTTGTCCAAGGCTGGTGACATCCTCATCTTTGCCCTGGAGATGATTAGGAATGTAAGTTTTGGCATCTACGAACTCGGTTTTTGTCGGCCGGGTCCAAACTAGTCCATTTGGTGCCTTTGTGCTAATGAGAAAAATGTGCCCCGTCAGGGCAGGTGAGCTGACGGCTTGCAGGGCAGTCTTCAGGGGTCCCGCCTGGCGGGTGGAGGAAGGGCGGCGTTTCAGCGGAAACTCCCTTCCCTGGGTGTCCTTGCGTAGGGCCACCCTTTGTGCCTATGGGGCTGTGGGGCTCCTGCACACACTAGTTCTGAGACCACGAGCAGCATCCTCGATGTCTTTGAGTCTCCGTGTTGTCATTTGAAAATCAGGATGAGGGGCTCCTGGGTGGCTCGGTCAGGTCATGATCTTACGGTTCATGGGTTCTAGTCCCGCGTCGGGCTCTGTGCTGACATCTAGCTCAGAACCTGGAGCCTGCTTCAGATCTGTATCTCCCTCTCTCTCTGACCCTCCCCTGCTCACGCTGTCTCTCCCTATCTCTCAAAAATAAAGAAAGAACATTAAAAAAAATTTTTTTTAATTAAAAAAAAAGAAAATCAGGATGAGGCTGCGTAACCTCACACAGAGGCCAGCGGTGAGGACCCGCACTGAATTTGCCTGGCATATGGGAGGAAGTAAGGAGGCAAAATCAAACATGAGATGCTTAGATTGCACCTTCTGTTGGATCGTAAACTCCTTGGAATCAGGAAGTAGTCATTGAGAGACTCATTTTGAAGTGTCACGGACTGTCTGTCCCAGGAAAGGCCATGGTGTTTCACAAGAAAGAGATCATGTCTTCAAGTCTTATCATTGGAAGATGTTGGTGCTTGGATCACTTGGACAGTTAAGCTGTGTTCTCAGTCAACTGTCTTCCTTGGAGTGCTGTCTTGAATGCGCTGTACTGAAATAATGGAGTCAATGACACCAAATTTAAGAACTGCCATCAGAACGCCTTTCAGTGAGTTTGAATACTCACACATACTATGTGTGATGTTACACATGAGAGTGTAGAGGGTCAGATGGCAGAGGGGCCCCTTAATAGCTGGGGGACTTGGGACACTCTGCTTTCTTTAAAAAATTCTTAAACATATTTATTTGTTAGAGAGCGGGAGACACAGAATCCGAAGCAGGCTCCAAGCTCTGAGCTGTCAGCACAGAGCCCCCCACAAGGGGCTTGAACTCATGAACCACGAGATCATGACCTGAGCTGAAGTCAGCCGCCTAACTGACTGAGCCCCCCAGGCACCCCTGGACACATTTCTTAGCCACACTCTGTATTAGTTTCCTCTTCTGTGAAATGGGGCTAATAACAGCTTCTCTCATAGACCGACGAGGGGTAAATGAGAACTGTCCATCTAAAATGCGTCACATCATCCGTGGCGAATAGTAAAAATGCTCAAAAAATGTTAGTTGGGGGGGGGGGGCACCTGGCTGGCTCGGTCGGTAGACCATGCGGCTCTTCTCTTTTTAATTTTATTTTAAGTTTATTTATTTTGAGAGAGAGAGAGTGTGCATGGGAGGAGCAGAGAGAAGGGGAGAGTGAGAGAATCCCAAGCACTATGACAGTGTGGAGCCCAGTACGGGGCTCGAACCCACAAACCACGAGATCATGGCCGAGTCTAAATCAAGAGTCAGTCACTTAACTGAGTGAGCCACCCAGGCGTCCCTTAAATTCTCCTAAGTTTAATCTCAGAGGAGACTCCATACATCCACATGAACGATTCATCTGTGTTGTCTTGCCCGCCTTCCTAGAGGTCACAGCGTGATCCTTCACCCATTGGCCGAGCGTAGTTTGGTTCCAGACGTGCACGTGAGCCCCTGTCGCCAGGACGAAGCTCCAGGCAGGGGCTCACCGGGCATCCTTGATTGCTTCACTGCCGGGACCGGGGTTCATGGAGGCTCATAAGTTCGGGATGAGCATTTCTCGTTTCTCTTAGCATTTTGGCTCTGGCTTTCCTTTTCTCTGGATGCATTGAAGGCCAAGGTCTAGTTTGAACACGGAAGGTGGATGAAGGCCAGTGAAGGGCTTTCCCTCTCTTCTCTGCTTATGTGGTAGGTTAGATGCACCGATGATGCACTGTAGGCTTCTGTGATTGCGTTTCCCCGGGGCTGTGCGGAGCTGACTTTCCCTGCACGGACCCCAGCCTCCTCTCCGAAGCAGACACCTCTAGTTGAGCAAGTTGCCTTGGCCGCATGTGGCAAGAACCCAACCGGTGGGTCAGCCGATAACATTGTGTTTCCATCACACACGTGAAGTCGTGGATTCCAGGAAGTCACCAGACTCAAGCTCCATCCGTCTTCCTGGCCTACCATCGTTTGCACACAGCCGTCATCCTCAGGATCCCACGATGGCCACTCCATTGCAAACATGGGGACACATTCCATATGAGAAGGGGAAGGGGTGACCGATGTGCATGTGATGCATTTTTATGAAGGAAGAAACTCTGCCAGGGGATTAGGGGTGTTGTTTTGTTCTGTTTGTTTTTAGTTGGCTTAATGGCACCTTTTAAAAAAAATTTTTTTTAAGTCTTTATTTTATTTTGAGAGAGAGAGAGAGAGAGAGAGAGCGGGGCAGGGGCAGAGAGAGGGAGTCACAAAATCCCAAGCTGGCTCCGGGCTCTGAGCTATCAGCACAGAGCCCGACGCGGGGCTTGAACCCACGGACCGTGAGATCATGACCTGAGCTGAAGCCAGATGCTTAACTGACTGAGCTGCCCACGCGCCCCGGCTCAATGGCATCTTGAATAATTCTAGGATTCTATTAATAAGAAAGAGGGGAGAAGATACTGGTTGAGTAACTAGCAGGTAACAATTTGCCACCGACTGCCCCCTGCTCCATAATAGGTATCTCCTGAGGGTGGCTGTATCTTCAGAGAATATTCGTGTGTGTGTTTTAATTTTTAAAATTTTATTTATTTCTTATTTTGAGAGAGAGAGAGGGAGAAGAGAGCCTCTGCCTCATGCCTGCGATGTGGGTCTGGTCAAGGCTCCGGCTGAACCTCCATTTCTTCATCAGTCACATGTTTTCCCAAAACCTATGTCGGGGCGCCTGACTGGTTCAGTTGGTAGAGCGTGTGACTCTCGACCTTAGGGTGGTGGGTTCAAGCCCCACCTCGGGTGCACTGGTTACTTTAAAAAGAATCTTTGGGGCGCCTAGGTGGCTTAGTTGGTGAGGCAGCTGATTCGCGATTTCCAAGCGGGTCACGATCTCATGATTTGTGAGTTCGAACCCTGCATCGGGCTCCGTGTCGACATCCAGGAGCCTGTTTGGGATTCTCCCTCTCTTCTTCTCTCTCTGCCCCACCCCTGCTCGCACTTCCTCTTTCTCTTTCAAAATAAATAAATAAAATAATAAATTAAAACAAATAATATAAATTAAAAAATAAATAAAAATAAATAAAAAACCAAATAGCAAATAAAACTTAAGAAAATATTAAGACAAATGTCAACAAAAGCCTGCCGCATCCCCTTTTAGAGACCAGGGCTAAGGGGTGTGAAGCCGTGAGGCGGCCTGGGGCACACAAGCAGGATTGCACAACAGGCCACGGTTAAAGGCAGTTGCCCAGGACCCACGCAGTCTTTGCTTTTCCCAAAGTGAGTGTTTTGAAAAACTTCATCAGGCGAAATGTAGGAGAAGTGAGAAAAAAGAATGTGAAAGTAAACAAATATCTCAAAACCGCCAGGTCAGTGGCAAGAAACGGAGTGCGTTTTGCACACACAGATGTTAGTAAAGACACCCCCCCCCCCCCCCCGTGTGGCCCAGTGGGGGGCCAATGCGAATTCCTCTCCAGAGGCATTACCCCCCCTCCCCAGGGTGACCAGCAGACACACTGCTGACAGCGATGAGGGGGAAGGATGATTCCCCTTTGCTATTTTTAGCTCCCCCTCGATGTCTTACATTTCATATTTTGAGCTTGTTTGCAAAGTTCCCTTCCAACCCAAATAAACCCAAGTTCAGGAATGCAAGGACGCAGGTTACTGCTTTCTGGTTCCCAGGGAGCAGGCAAGGAAGCCAACTTCCCTGTGGAATGTTCTGGGAGGGGGCGCTGGCCTCCAAGAGGATCCTGCATGAGGCCAAGCTTTCTTCACGGTGGACTTCTGAGGCGAGAGCGGGGTGGGGGGGAATCGGGTCCCCTCCTGACAGAGGCACCCAGGTTCTCGGTCTCCCAAGATAACCTTCTGGACCATAGTCTGCCAGGACTTTCTCTTCAGATTCCCTAAAACCTTTCTGTTTGGATTTTCCCGTCCCCTGCTGGGGGTATCACCACAAACCTGATGAAAAAAAATACACCATTTTCATTCATTCATTCATTCATTCATTTATTCATTCAGAAAATCAGCAAACAATTATTAGGTGCCTACTGCGTGCCAGGTACTGTGTTCAAGAGTCCTTGTTCTCAGATGCAGGGGTAGCTCAGTCGGTTATATGTCCGACTTTGGCTCAGGTCATCATCTTGTGGTTCATGAGTTCAAGCCCCATGTCGGGCTCTGTGCTGACAGCTCAGAGCCTGGAGCCTGCTTCCAATTCTGTGTCTCCCTCTCTTTGCCCCTCCGCTGCTCACACTCTTTCTCTTTCTCAAAAATAAATAAATATCAAGAAAAAAGGTGTTTTTTTTTTTAAAGAGTCCCTGTTCTCATGACATCTCTTTCCAATAGGAAAGCTAATAAAGCACTAAGAAGTAAAAAAATAATAGTAATTTAAAAATCAATATCGAGCTGAACGGAATGCCGTTATATTTCTTCTAGTTACAATTAAGAAAATAACTGTATTTATTAGTACACGAGAACCCCGATATAAAACTTTCCACCTGCTGGCTGGCTGGTGTCCAAAACTCTTCATGTACCAACTCAGGTCATGCCATTTGTAAACTAGAAGAAACTACGAAACCAAAAGGTTAAGTATCTTTTCAACGTCCTACAGCCGGTTAAGTGGCCAGTGGGATTTGAAGGTCAGCCGTATGGATTCTAGGGTACGTCTCGAAACCTACAGCACACTCCCGATGACCTTGGAGACCACGCTGAGCAAGCGACAAGGTGGAGTCATGACCTGCCAAGTCCCGCGAAGAGGTCAGCCCGGTGGTGATGGAGGTTCTGACTTGTGGATGGGGAGGGGCCAGGCGCAGGCCACAAGGATAAGGGGGCGTCAGAGAAAAGCATTTTAGGTGCAGAGAGAGAACAGCAAGTGCAAATACCAGAGGCTGGAAGAAGGGAGGAGAGCGCCTCTCAGGCCCAGAGACAGGCTCACGTGACCGTGACCGGTGGGTGTGGTTGGGACAGGGCGTGGGGGGGAGGGGGAGCCGAGGGTGCACAGGTAGGCAAGGGGTTCTCACTCAAACACCACTCATGAAAGAAAGCGGCCGATCAATTATCTTGCTCAGGTTTTGTGTCATCTCGTGGTGGCCGGCGTTTGGCACAGCGCTCGAGGGGGTGCAGAAAACCTATTTCACATCATCTCTTTGTGGTTGAAAACCTTTTCGAACCTTTCCTTTCTGAGTATCTGATCATAATCGGGTCTCTCCGGAGTGACTGGTGGTCTGACCTGGGCGACAGCTCTGGACCCAGTGACCTATGATTAGCTCGAATGAACGTGTAACGATTTGAGCCACACTTACACTAACCTCAGGACTTCCCCGAAGCGATGTTTTCTTGGTTGTGGTTTAAAGACAAATTCTGAATACGAGGTTATTTTCCTGTGATTTACATCATCTCTCTCTCTCTCTCTCTCTTTTTTAAGTAGGCCTCACACTTAGCGCAGAGCCCAGTGTGAGACTTGAACTCACGACGCTGACATCAAGACCTGGGCTGAGATCATGAGCAGGACGCTTTACCAGCTGAGCCACCCAGGTGCCCCTAATTTACATGATTTCTAAAAATGGGGCGCAGGGGCCGAAAATAGGAGGTAAAGGAGGTGGACTTCATACAATTAGTTTCCAGTGAATCAAGATTTTACTGTGTTCTGTGTATGCTTCTGTAGCAGGGACTCTTTATGGACTTCCGGCTTTCACAGGTAGGTAACAGGCTTGAATTAAGGAACAATAAATGGCCTGGCCAGCGATCAAATATTCTGCAACAAAAAATTGTGCACGGGCCCTGCTTGGAATTGATGTCATTGTTTACTAGTCTGAGTAGAACAATTGGAAAACACGGGCGGTCCTGACAGCCCATTTTGATTCCTCTTCAGGGGGTAACTCTTGGGGTTTTCGCAGAACATCTGTTAAGAGGAAATGAAGAGTTCAGGCAGCCTGAGTTAGAAGCCCCAAATTCCTGATTCTCAGATATATGACCTTGGCAAAGTTACTTAACTTCTCTGAGCCTCCATTTCCTCATTCGCAAAATGGGCGTGAAAATGGCAGGGTTGTCCTGAGGGTAATTGGTACATCAATTCATAATTGATTAAACTGATCTAAAGAAGGGGGGCACCTGGCTGGCTTGGTCAGCGGAGCATGTGACGCTCGATCCTGGGTTTATGGGTTCAAGCCCGAAGCTGGCATAGAGCTTATTTAACTACAAAAACAACAACAAAACAAAAACACAATATAAAGAAGTTAGTTCAGAGCCGGGTATAAGGCCTCAATATCATTTCTGTGTGTGTGTGTGTTTTTTTAAAAAATATTTTAAATGTTTATTTATTTTTGAGAGAGACAGAGAGTGAGCGGGGGAGGAGCAGAGAGAGAAGGAGACACAGAATCTGAGGCAGGCTCCAGGCTCTGAGCTGTCAGCACAGAGCCCGACGCAGGGCTCGAACCCACGAACCCTGAGATCATGACCTGAGCCGAGGTCAGACGGTTAACCAACTGAGCCTTGCCCAATGGTAGGGTTTCTATTGACATCCTGGGACAGTTGGTCCTTGGCTGGGGGGTGTCCTGTGAACTGTAAGGTGTTTAGCAGTATCCCTGGTCCCTACCTACTAGATACCAGTGGTACCCCTGTCCCCACAATGATGACAACCAATAATGCCACTGGACTTGTCAAATGTCCCCTGGGGGACAAACTGCATAATACCTTTTATCTTTATTGTTAAAAAATTATTAAATTATATAACTATACGAAATAATTATTGTTCTGTCCCCATTCTGTAGGTAATGAACCGGAAGCTTGGGGGTCTGGGTGGAGGGGCGGTCACATAGCATGGAGGCGTGAGAGCAGGCAAAGAGCATGGCACTTCACCCTCCCAGCCGTTCTGCTGTCTGGCTATCTTGTTTCCTTTATATTACTCAGAAGTCTTTTTTATAATTAAAAAAAAATTTTAATGTATGTTTATTTTTGAGAGAGAGAGATAGAACATGAGTGGGGGAGGGGCAGACAGAGAGGGAGACACAGAATCCAAAGCAGCTCCAGGCTCCGAGCTGTCAGCACAGAGCCCGACGCGGGGCTCGAACCCACGAACCCTGAGATCATGACCTGAGCCGAAGTCGGATCCTTAACCGACTGAGCCACCCAGGTGTCCAGGTAGAAAGCTTTTTTAAAAAAGTGTTGTTTTTTTTTTTTTCCAGGGGAGCCAGGGTGGCTCAGTCGGTTAAGGGTCCGACTTTAGCTCAGATCATGATCTCGCAGTTCGTGACTTCCAGGCCCACATTGGGCTCTGGAGTTCGGAGCCTGGAGCCTGGAGCCTGCTTTGGATTCTGTGTCTCCCTCTTTCTCTGCCCCTTTCTCTGCCCCCGCCCTCAAAAACAAATAAACATTAAAACAAAAAAGTTTTTATTTCCATTCAATTCAAATTCAATTTATGTTAATGTTAGCTAACATACAGTGTTCTAGAAAAAAAATTTTAAATTGAAGAGTAATTGACACACAATACAATATTAGTTTCAGGTGTATAACGTAGTGATTTGATATTCACAGACATCATGACATGATTACTCCAGTAAGTCCTGTTATGGTCTATCACCATACAACTTGTTACAATATTACCGACGTTACATCCCCATGGCTTATTTAGTTTCGTAACTGGCAGATTTCACCTCTTGCTCCCTTCACTTACTGTATCCATCTCCCCTCCCCTCTCCCCTCTGCGCCCATCAGTTTGTTCTTTGTATCTGTGAGTCTGTTTCTATTTTGTTTTGTTTGTTCATTTGTTTTGCCTGTTAGATTCCACATACAAGTGAAATCATACGGCATTTGTCTTTTTCTGAGTTATTTCACTTGGCATAACCCCCGGTAGGTCCACTCATTTTGTCACAAACGGCAAGACCTCATTCTTTTTTTATAGCTGTGTAATGTTCCGTCGAATGTATCCACCACGTCTTTGTCCATTTGTCTATTGATGGACCCCTGGGCTGCTTCCTTCCATGCCTTGGCTTTGTAAATAAAGGCGCAATGTAGGTAGGGATGTACATGCCTTTTCAAATCAGCATATCCGTCTTAGAAAACATTTATGTTTTTATTTTTAGAATTTTTAAGTGTTTTTTTAATTTTTTAATGTTTATTTGTTTTTGAGACAGAGAGATAGAGCATCAGCAGGGGAAGGGCAGAGAGAGAAGGAGACACAGAATCAGAAGCAGGCTCCAGGCTCCGAGCTGTCAGCTCAGAGCCCTACGCGGGGCTCAAACTCACGAACTATGAGATCATGACCTGAGCTGACATTGGACACTTAAATGACTGAGCCCCCAAGGTGCCCTTCATTGTAGGAAACTTTTAACAGAGTACGGACATTGGCTAGAAAGTCCATTTTTATGAAAGATGTAGCCTCACAGTGCAGGTGATCAGCTCACTTGGAAAGGTGCTCTTGCGAAATATTACAAACCCCTTTCATGTAGAAGATAAGAAACACAGCATATTAGGTCAGCCTCGATTTGAATTTAGATCTTAAAAAGCAAATTAGTGGGGCACCTGGGTGGCTTAGTCGGTTGAGCGTCAGCTTCGGGTCAGGGCATGATCTCACGGTTCGTGGGTTCGAGCAGCGCGTCGGGCTCTGTGCTGACAGCTCAGAGCCTGGATCCTGCTTCAGATTCTGTATCTCCCTCTCTCTCTGACTCTCCCCTGCTCACACTGTCTCTATCTTTCAAAAATAAATAAAACATTAAAAAAATTTAAAAAAAAGCAAATTAGCTAGAAGCATCGACTTTGGTGAACAGATATCAGATACGTGGTTCTAGAGTTTAATATACGTAATTAAGAATATGGTAAATTAGTAAACATTAGTATATCTGAATCCTTTAAGAGTACATGTTTGCTCAACCTTTTAATGTGTTCAGAGCTAGAGATTAGCTATGTGCCTCTGCTGGTAGGAAGACATGAAGTTTTGATTAGGACACTTAACTTTTTATAAAAAGTTGTATTAGCTACAAGGCCTTGTATAATCTTGCTCCTGCATGGTGGTGTGACATAATGTCATCTCCTGCTGTCTAGCTGCGGTAGGAGACTTTCTAATGCTCACATATAAGCCTTTTCCTACCTCAGGACCTTTGCACTTACCGTCCCTCTGCCTGGAATGCTAGTCCTACACACAACCTATCAGCAGACTCCTTGAATTTCTGTACACTCATAAATTCTCCAGAGGTGCCTTCTCCTGGCCCCTTGTTTTTCATGATCTGCTTCTGCTTTTCCTAGCACTCACCGCAACCTATTTATCTTTACCTTTTAAATTGTTTATTGCCTGTTGGCCCCTGTAAACTCCTTCTCAAACAAGTTTGTGTCTCTCCAGGATCCTGGCACAGTATCTTGCACACGATAGGTGCTAAATGAATAATCTCCGAATTTGTTTTCGACTCTGTGAATTTACAGATAGGTGACCCACATTTGGCTGCAATCACCTCTGATTTACAGGCAACGGAATTTTGCTTCTTTCCGGTTGCCAAGGGTTGCTCTCTTCGGCATGACAACCCCAAAGCGTTTGTCATCTTGGGCACCGTGAGTGGGGAGCTGAAATGTCAGGTGACGCCGGAGAAACACTCCGTCACGGCAGCTCCGTCTACAAGAAACATATTAAAGGTTCAGGGCGTCGGTAGCTGGCTCCGAGAGAATTCCATCCTTAACACATGACAAGTTGGGGTTTACAGTCAAAGTCCACTTAGCAAATGTTTATTCTAGGACTTGCTTTTCTTTTGTTTCCTGTAAGTATAGCTTCCTCCCCTGCCAGGATTTGAGGTCATAGAAACACGAGGAGGCTATTAACATATCAATGGAGGGATCTCTTTGGAATCTAGAATTCGGAATAATATTTGCATCTCGGGGCTCAGAAGCCGCCCAGGCAAGCCTGCTTATTGATTGCCTTTAATTTCCCCTTAAAACAGTGTCTGTTTCTGAATAAAAGATTAATACAGGAGGGCTCAGTTTGTCACGTGACCTATACTCCAACGCTGCCTCCTTTCCATTCAGAAGCGCCTTGCATCCACGTCCCCACCCCTGAGCCTTTTGCATTCAGTTCCTCCAGAAAAATAGCTGCTGGTCCCCAAAGCCTGTGGCTTAATTGAATTTGTCTTTGTCCCCTTAATCTTCACGCTTACAAAAACGTGTGTTGGATGGGTTGTATCCAGAAAAACCATGCCTGAAAAATACAGCCGATCGCTGGGAGACGGGGCTGGGGAAAGAGATACAAAAGTGCACTTTACAAAATGAAACTGGGAGATGCCGTTTAGACGGTCCGTCTGTGCTGTTCTTCCCTTCGCGTGAGGCGTTCCCAGCGGCTCCAGTATCTCCCCAGTATAAACATGGCGACCCAAGAAGTAAACTGCTGCCCTGGCTTGGAGCCCTGCTACCATTTTTGTCTCGGCTGGAATTTCTATGTCTTTTTGGGGAAGGAAAAACATGAGAGCAAAGGGGAGATTTCTGCTTTGTGAGAAGTTTGGAAACCTCTTTTTGTAAATGAATCGATGTGAATAATAATAAACATCACTACTGGCAACGGTTTCTCCAACAACTACTTTTTAACCATTGGACTCAACGCTTTCTACTCTTTATCTCACTGAATAGGGTCCCCCGACGCTGTAAGGAGGTCCCATTAAAGTTCCCATACAGACAAGGCTTGGAGAAATGCTGTCCAAGTCTGTAGAGAGGCAGAGCCGGATTTCGAAGCCGGTGCGTTTGATTCGAAACTCTGACACCGCAGTCCCACCAGGAGAAGTGGATGCAGACGGGTGTGCCTGCAGGTGCATTTATTTCCCTAACGAGGGGGATGGAGGATGTTTGAGCTTTTCAGGCAGGCGGCCAGTTAGGACAGAGGTCTTGAGCTTTGGATCCTAGGTGTGTCTCCTGTTAACCTAGACTTGCCTAGTAGGCGACACCATATCCCGTGGCCAAGTAGGATTCCTAAAGGCAGGTTTCTTGTAATGTGTTGACTTTGGTCATTCTACATGGTCACGTGGTGACTTCCGACACGGCAGAGAGGCGCGGAGCAGAGAGGAAAGCCAGGTCAGGAAGAATCAGGGTATGACAGGGACCCAGAACCGAACTCCCTCTGACCCCAGCCGCCAAAAACTACATCCCCGGAACTGATAGAAGGAATGACACTTCCCAAGATGTCACTCACCGAGACGTTCACAGTTTTGCTCTTCGATGAACCTCATGATGCCCAAGGTTGGAGCTGCGTGTGTGAGAGGTGGCCTCTGCGTCCTCAGTGTCCCTCTTGGATGGGGGACATGGAGAAGGATTTGTGACCTAGGATCACGGTTGACTTAGAATCAAGGCTCTGGCAGAAAGAATGAGATCAGATGCGGTTAAATGTCAACATTCCTCCTTTCTAGTTTGGGATGATGATTCCTAACCCCCCAGGTTTGTGACTCTCTACTTCCCGTTGACCTTTCCAAGGATTGCTTCATCGACTCAAATGAAGAAAAAAAACCCCAAAACACCCAAAAGCAAAACAAGAGATATTGGTGGAGTGTTGATATATGTACCCTCTGTTACAGATACCGGCCTGAGACGGGAAGAGAGACGGAGTTGTTAACAGGTACTTAACACAGAACAAATAATTCCGCAAATAAAAATTTAACTACCATTTTGATACATGCTATGAAAAGAAATGAATCCAGGATACAGGCTGTATTCGAGCTGCATCTGAACTTCTGTTATATGTCCTGTCTACCGGGCATCCCTTTCCTGCTTGCTTCCCCGAAGCATGTTGGCTAAACTTGTAGACTTACCGTTCAACCCCAGGGTTTCGATTCCTGTATTATGACTCAGTGGCTGTGTGACCTTGGAAAAGTTACTGAACCTATCTGAGCCTTAGGTCCAGTCGCTGTTGAATGAAAATAACAGAAATACTTATAGAGTTATTAAACCGAATGAGATGATTTAAGTAAAGCACTTAGCTTTAGACACAGGCCCAAAGAAGGTGTTCCATTAAGTCTAGTTGTTATTACTGGTCTCTGAAAACGTAATTACCATGTTGTTTTCTCCGCCACGCTGAAAGGTACTGGACCTCTTGCTTAAGATGTGATGAGGAGGGTGATTTGGAAAGTGATTTACAAGGATCAGAAGCCTGCTCAATAGCTGTGTGTCCTTCGGCAAGTCAGACGACCTCTCTGGGCCCCCATATCCTTCATCTATAAAGGGAAACTCATAAATCCACTTGAGAATTCAAGTTAATGCATATAAAACATTTAGCTCAGTCAACGGCAGCTGCTCTTACTATAACTGTTCGACTCCGTCCAAAACATAATAATGCCTGACTCTGCCTTTTAATCCTACAGTTTGGGTGGTGTTTATGCATCAATCTACAAAATGAGATTCTGAAACTCTTTCTCCATAAAGTGAATTGCCTTTATCCCTGACGTTTCTCCCGAGAGCTCTTATTTGGTGAGTAAATTGACAAGAGGGATGGTAGATAAGAGATTTCCTCCTTAAAGCACTTCCTTAATCTCCACAGTTGCCATGGAATTTGTGTCGTTTTTTACTTGGGCGATCAGATTACATTTCATAAACAATATCCCCTGTGTTTAAAGATTTTTAAACGGCCACTTGTAAGCGGCTTGACGTGGACTAGTGTTAATGCCTTGTTTGACTTGTATCTTCCTTTGTCCGTGGGGCTGACAGTCAACTGTTTATGCCAGACTCCTAAGTAGAGACCCATGTTTTCCAGAAGATTCTTAGTTGAAATATTTCCTCCTTTTTCAGCACATCAATTATCCCTTGTAACTTTCCAGAAATGGGCATTATTGGTGCTTTCTTAGATTTCTCCTTTTCCCCGGTATCCACCTTCAGTTTCCTTCACCCAGAACTTTCCAAAATCGTCAGTTCATCGGACCCTTCAGCACTCTGGGGCAGCTGGTGGAGAAGTGGGTATCTTAAATTGCGTTTCTCACTGTAATTTTACCTAAGTTTTCATTTTCAAGCTAAGGGATTAAAACTCCTTTTGTTTGGGGCGCCTGGGTGGCTCAGTCGTTTAAGCATCTGACTTTTGATTTCGGCTCAGGTCAGGATCTCACGCTTTGTGGGTTCGAGGCCGGTGCTGGGCTCTGCACTGATAGCATGGAGTCTGCTTGGGACTCTCTCTCTCTGGCCCCTCCTGTTCTTTCTCTCTCTTTAAATAAGTAAACATTAAAAACAAATCTCCTTTTGTTTGTTGGAACCCCTGTTTCTCTACTTCTCCCGTATGTAACTCACCCCATCTGCGCTTTCCAATTAATCCTTTCTCTCTGCAGCTTCTAGCAGGTTCAACCTGCAAAATCGCGTCCCAGACCCATCCCCGTGGGTTCCCACTCCGCTCCCACCGCTACCATCCTCTCTCGTCACGATGCACGTCCTGCTTCCTGCTGACTCTCCTTTATCCATTGCTCACGGAGCAGCCTGAACAGCCTTAAAAAATGCACAGCTGACCACACCCACTCTGTGTTTAACACCCTTCCGTGGATCCCCATTGTACTTCCGGCAAAAATAAACATTCCTCTCCAGGAGGTCTGGCCCCTGCTGCCCCCACAAGTGGATTCCCGCCCCCTCGGCTCGCTCTATGAGCCACTCGTGAACAAGCCCAACTTGTCTTGGCCTCAGGGCCTTTGCCTCTGCTTCTCTTTGAGCCTCAAGAGCCCTTCTCCCAGATACTAGTTTGCCCGGCTCCTTAGTCCCCGTTATAGGTCAGCAAACCTGGCCTGTCCTCCCAGAGCCTTCTGGGGCACGGCTTGTCCCTGCCCCAACTCAGCCACCCCGTCATTCCATCCCAGAGCCCTGGGCAACGTCTGACATGGCCTTTTATTTGTTTATTCTCACTTGGTTTTCTCAATTTCCTTCTAGGACCGGGAGGGGCCAGCTCTCAGCCTCCCCACTACTGACATTTGGGGCCTGATAGCTTTTGGTCGTAGGGACCGTCCTGTGCGTTGCACGGTGTGTCCAGCTGCCTCTGTGGCCTCCTCCCACCGGATCCCAGTTGCATTTCTCCCCCTACCCCTTACCCCCAGACTTGTGACAACTGAAAATGTCTCCAGACATTGCCAAGTGTCTTCTGAGTGGTGTGTGTGTGTGTGTGTGTGTGTGTGTGTGGTAAAACGAGTCTCGGTGAGAAGCGCCGGTCCAGAATCTGAAGTCGTACCTTGGCCTAAAGCCGTGCCTGACGCATGAATGAGTAGGTGACAGTTCACGTGTAGGAACGAGAGCCCGTTCCTCCCCGGACCGTGGGCGACCTCGTCTCCACCACGCAGAGCCGCCCAGGCCCCGGAGCCCACGTGACCTGCTTGGGAACACAGCCGGCCCGTGTGGGAGCCGGAGGCCGCCCAAGGCGGTCAGACGCCGAAGTTCAATCTCTTTACTTCAGGCCACAGGCGCGTGCAGCCGATACAGCGCTGGTGCTTTCCTCCTCCGTGAACTTGCCCGGGGGCCGCCATCAGTGGCCTCAGTTTCCACTACATTCCGTGCAGGCGACACCAGCCTAAGCACAGTATTTAGCTAATATCATCCAATTTTTACCTAGTGCGGAGAAGCAAAAACCCTGTTTTGGCATCAAGTAGCAGCACCCTCCTGGAGAGAGAATGATTGTTGTCGTAAACACGTTGCTAGCTCTTTAGAAGCTCCAGCTTTGGAATAGTTAGCGCATTCACATAGCTTGAAAAGGAAACAGCGTCAAAAGGAAAATAGTGAGAGGTCATATTCCTGTTTCCGGCGGATCCCTGGGTCCATCAGACCGTCCACTGATCCCTTTTGAGGAGTTTACTGGGTGTCCTTCAGAGCTGTCTCTTTGTTTTTGTTTCTTTTTAAGATTTTATGATTTAAAATTATTTTTTAATTTTTTAGAGTTTATTTTTATTAAAAAACATCAATGCTATGTTTTTTATTTATTTTTGAGAGACAGAGAGAGACAGCATGAGCAGGGGAGGGTCAGAGACAGAGGGAGACGCAGAATCCAAAGGAGGCTCCAGGCTCTGAGCTGTCAGCACAGAACCCGACGTGGGGCTTGAACCCATAAACCGTGAGGTCATGACCTGAGCCGAAGCCGGATGCTTAACCAACTGAGCCACCCAGGTGCCTCTATTTATTTTGAGAGAGAGAGAGTGAGGGAGGGGCAAGAGACAAAGAGGGAGAGAGAGAATCTGCGCAGTCAGCTCAGAGCCTGATGGGCTTGAACTCACAAACTGTGAGATCGTGACCTGAGCTGAAACCGAGAGTCGGAGGCTTAACCACCCGAGCCTCCCAGTGGCTCTTTCCTTCTTTTTCAGAGCTGCAGAATATTCCATTTATGATCACAGTCAAATGTATTCAACTCGTTGCTGGGTATCTGAGTTGTGTCTTTCTTGTCTGTGACGGACGGTGCTGACAGGAGACCCTCCATGTACATGAGTTTCCTGAACCCGTCGGAGAGAGAAAGCCTCCTTTTATACAGAGAGGCTGGGTCTGGGGGGTCTGGGGCGCCTGGGGGGCTCAGTCGGTTAAGCATCTGACTCTTGGCTTCTACTCAGGTCATGATCTCACGGTTCGGGAGTTTGATCCCTGCGTTGGGCTCTGTGCTGACAGCGGGAGCCTGCTTGGGATTCTCTCCTACCTCTCTCTTTCTGCCCCTCCCCTGCTCACACATATGCCCTCTCTCACTCTCTCTCAAAATAAGTAAATAAACAACAACAACAAAAAGGAGGGTGAGGATCAAAAAGACAATGCTATTGGCAGATGTGATGGTGTCTTTGGTATCGGGAAAACTCAGTGAGGATTAGTTAGAACAATAGAAGGGAAGTAGGTGAAGTTTCAAGGTGGGCAGAAGTCTCACGAACGTCCAGAGGAAGATGGAAGCGATCAGAGATGGGAGGGGGAAGTGCCGGCTGGGGTGGCGGGAGGCAGAGTAATGAGAACCACAAATAGCCGAGATGGGGGAGGGGCTTCAGTAAGCACCTCCTTTTCCTCTAGATCCTTGGTGAACCTGTGCTCCATTTGATGGTCTCAGGGGCAAATCGACAGTCTCTGCAAGGCTGGTGAAATTGAGAACACCTGGTGGTACACATAACATTAACAAGGTAGATTCTGTTTATGTTCCCATTTTACAGATGAGGAAGGTAAAATCCAGAAAACTTGGGTGGAGCCTACAGTTGCATATCAACAAATGGTGGAGTTGAGATGGGCACCGAGAGCTGTCTGATGCTACCTCCTGTTATCTTTTTTAAAGTAGATAGTTTTTTAAAGTTTATTTATTTTGAGAGAGAGAAAATGTGAGCATGCGCGCGCACACACACACAAACACACACACACACACACACACACACTCATGAGCAGGGGAGGGGCAGAGAGAGAGAGAAGCCCAAGCAGGCTCCGTGCTGGGGCTCGAACTCACGAACCGTGAGATCATGACCTGAGCCAAAACCAAGGATGGGACGCTTAACCGCCGGAGCCACCCGGCTGCCTCACCCCCTGTTTTTTTAAGCACTCCGCCATGGCACAACTGTTAAAGGCTCTTGGGCTACAAATAAACAAACCTTATGTTAGCATTAAAAAAGAATACAAGTAACCCTGTTGAAAGGTGTCCAGGCTTCTGTTATGGTTACACACGTCTTCCGATGGCATTTAAACCAGCTGACTTTTACTGTTTATATTTTCTCTTTTTCTAAAGGTTAGAGCGTCCCCCCAAACTGTTTGCCTGAAAGCTGTTTACACCGAGACACGTAAGGGTAAGCTGGCCAATGCTTGTATGTTAGCCTTTCCTGCCAAGAGCCCAGCCACACTGCGAGGGAGTGCGCTGCCCGTTAGCAGGAGCATGCGTCTCTGGAAACGGCAGCCTTCTCTAGATCGGCCTGAAATGCCTGCTTTGCTCTTTCCAACTTGCTCCAATTCCTGATTAGGGCTCTGGGCCTGATTTCTTCCACCTGCTTTTCAAAATTGCCGGTGACTTGTTTCCCGGGTGCCTTAGTGGTCACCTCCTCTGCATCCTGCCGTAGGACGTCCGTAATGCCTGAATCAATCTTGCTCACTCTGCCTCCCAGGCCCTTTCCTTGCATGTGCCTGCATGCTAATTTCCAGCAGAACCCCCCCCCCCTTTTTATTAATGAGTGTGACTCAGGACTCAGGCTCAGTACGGCACTTTGGTGTGCATGATGGAATGCTAAAATGTCCTGGCCAGAGGGTGACAGCATTGTCACCAAGAAGCTGAGATCAGATGCCAGGCTCAGATCATGGTGTGTGTGTGTGTGTGTGTGTGTGTGTGTGTGTGTTGGATGGCTACAAATTTATTTGGGGACTTGTGGGAAAAGGTATCAAAACAAATAACCTCACAAGAAATTACTGCCTTTCAGGGCGGCATACATAGATCCGTGGATCATTTTTTAAAAATTTTTTAAAATGTTTTTATTTATTTTTGAGAGAGAGAGACAGAGACAGCATGCGCAGGGGAAGGGCAGAGAGAGAGAGGGGGAAACACAGGATCTGAAGACAGGCTCTAGGCTCTGAGCTGTCAGCACAGAGCCCGACGTGGGGCTTGAACCCACGAACTGTGAGATCATGACCTGAGCCGAAGCCGGACGCTTAACCACCTGAGCCACCCAGGATCCCCTCGTGAATCTTTGTGTATTTTGAAATGTGCCGGGCTTGCTGGCTCTGGCTGTGATTTCCACTAGGCAGTAACTCAAGGTTCTTCAATGAGATAAGCCTACCCCAATGGTTGAAAATGGGCCGGGAAGCTGGGATCCACGGGCTGAATCCCATTTATGTCCAGTTGTGTAACTTCATGGTCATGTTTGGGTTGCATATTTGAGCAGAATTTTGCCAGGCAGGTGGGAAGAAAGAGCACCGTAGCCTGGGTTGGCAGACTACAGTCTGAGGGCCAAATTAGGCATACTGCCTGCATTTGTAAATAAAGTTTTATTTGAATACAGCCATACCCATTTGTTAAAGTATTGTGTACAATTGCTTTCACTCTGCAAAGGCAGAGACTGTATGGTCCCCAAAGCCTAAAATGTTTACTGCCTGGCCCTTTACAGGAAAAACTTACCCCGCCCACCGCTGGGGCTGGGATTAAGCACTTAAGCTATGAATCAACAGCCAGCATTCAAATCTCAGGATTACTTGTTTCTGTGTAACCCTGGTTACATACCTACAAAATGGAAATATGAATATTTCTGGGTTGCTGTGAAAAGTCAAGTCAGTAATTATTATGATTCATCTTAATGAAAGACTTTCAGAGGTTTTCCCATATTCTTGATGCCTCTGCATTATAATCATGGTGGATCTTCTCCACCGTTATAAAATTTAAACATCAAAAATATTTGAAGAATTTGGGCAGTCACCCTTCTTGTTCCAGGAATAAACGATCCTGAAATCCTTGTAGCATATTTTCAGAGTATTTGATGTTGATTAATGTAGCTGTGTCGGCTTTGGAAGTGTCCATTGGTGTATGTTTGGTCTACTTGGGATATCTTTTTGGTTAGAGACTAAAACATCAGGGTATACAGGTGAAATTTCTAGGACCCTCAAAATTGGTATCATAGGATCAAGATTCACAGTGGTCTCCGTAAAGTCAAATAGAGGATTTGGAGGAAATAAGAGAATATTTACCGGGGATTGATGTGGATTCTGGCATCAATTATTTAAGTCTGGGAACGGGGAGACTTGGCCAGACAGCAGTTCCTGGGAAGTAGATCTGGGCTTCTAGCTGGCCACAAGCTCAATTTGAGCCAGATGTATACAGCTGCCAAGGAAGCAGTCTTAGCCTGCATTAACGGAGTCCATATATGCCTGTGGGTTCAAGGAAGGTAAAAAGAACACAATTGAAATGAGCTGGACAGCCCACATTGGAAGGAGGAGAGTTGGTTATGGAGACAAATCACACATTTGAATGGAGATGTTGTCGGAGTTGTGTAGGCTGAGGGGGAGCTGGGGGAATAGTCAGGTCGTTGAGTAATCTGGGAACCGACATAATGAGGAAATGCCTGAAGGTTCTATGGATGGTTCCCAGGAAAGGAGATGACCGCAAGGGAAGAAAGAGCTTTTCAAAAGCTCTGAAGCTTCTTGACTATCTTTAATGTTTTTTTTTTGGCAAGCCTTAGGGGAATAAATGGGAGGTACTCAATTTTGAGGGTATCAGCTCAGCTCACAGTTTCCCCACGCCTCCGCCTTGCACCCCAGGCCCACAGTTGCAAGTGAGGTGCGTCCCTGGCAGCCATGTTTGTTCATCACAATCTCGCCTTCCTGCTGACAGCTGATTGGACAAGGGATGGATGCCTGCTGGGAGCCAGCGCTATCGGATTCTCTCTCTGGGGAATTCAGGGCCTGCCAGGCAGTCTGTCCATAGAATTGGATCTGTAGTGTGTAAATCTGGGGCACCTGGGCAGCCATTTGCCACCATGACAATGGAGTAGCCAGGAAAATCAATCTACAGAGAGAAAAGAAGGAGGCAGCGATGTTGAGGAGCAGAGGTGGAAGACAGCGGGTCGGATTCTGTCCAGCTTCCCATTTCTTGGTTTCAGTTCTTCCTAAAGCCTAACTGCCTTCCTGGACACGGGCTTCACGAGACGTCCTATGTCCTTGTTATGAATTTCCCCTTCCTACTTGTGCTAGGTCCCCTGGGTTTCTGCATTTGTAACTAAAATGGTCCTAACTCTTTCCGAGTGCAGCAGAGAGTAGCTCAGTGTGCAGAAGACATAACGGTAAACCCTGTCCAGCCATGGAAAGGGAAGCCTGCAGAAGGAAGGGTGTTTCTGTTTCTGGAAACTTTCAAATAGAAGCGGAACAACCAGAGAACTGGGAGTCCCTTGCGTTGGACTTGGGTTTCAGGAGGACCTGGAATTGACTCTGGGCTCTGCCGCTTTCTACTTGGGGCAATGTTCTTAGCCTTCCCCAAGCCTACTTCTGTAGGATGCGGACAGTGGACAAACCGTATGGCACTGCAGTGAGGAGGAGACAGCCTCATGTAGAGTTTCCTTTTGCTGCTGTAAGAAACGGCCATGAAATTAGTGACTTAAAACAGAACAACTGTATTTTTTTATGATTCCCGAGGCCAGAAACCTCACAGGGGCCTTACTGGGCTAAGGTCAAGGTGTTGGCAGAACTGGGTCCCTCTGGAGGCTCCAGGGAAGAACCTACTTGCTTGGCTTTTCCTGCTTCTAGAGACCAAGTGCATCCCTGGACTGGTGGCCCTTCCTCCGTCTGCAGAGCCCTCCCCAGCCCCCCCACCGTAACCCCTCTCGTCTCACGCCTCCTGTGACACTGAATCCTTGCTTTTCTCTCTCACTTGTGAGGGCCCTGTGGTTACATTGCACCCATCTGGATCATCAAAGATAATCTCTCCATTTAAAAATTATTAACTTGGGGCACCTGGGTGGCTCAGTCGATTCAGCGTCCGGCTTCAGCTCAGGTCGTGATCTCACGGTTTGTGGGTTTGAGCCCTGCGTTGGGCTCTGTCCTGACAGCTCAGAGCCTGGAGCCTGTCTTTGGATTCTGTGTCTCCCTTTCTCTCTGACCCTCCCCTGCTCGTGCTACCTCTCTCTGCCTCTCAAAAATTAAAAAAAAAAATTCTTAACTTGGGACGTCTGGGTGGCTCAGTCGGTTAGGCGTTTGACTCTTGATTTCAGCTCAGGCCATGATCTAACGGTTCGTGAGTTCAAGCCACATGGGGATTCTGTCTCCCTCTTTCTCTGTCCCTCCCCTGCTTGCTCGCTCTCTCTCCCAAAATAAATACAAATGAATGTTAAAAAAGAAAGAAGGCTTTCTTGAAGCAAAATAAATAAAGAAATAAAAACCCTTCACTCAATCACATCTTCAGCCTCTCTTTAGCCACACAAGGTACCAAATACACAGTTTCCGGGGATTGGGAGGTGGACGCCTTCAGGGGGCCATTATTCTGCTTCCCATGCCTAATGACGCAAAGAGCTAACCTTTATTGACAACTGTCCATGCCTTAGGCCCTGAGCTAAATGCTTTTAGATAGATTGTTTCATTTGTCACCACAGTTCTGGGAGATAGACTCAGGAAGGTAGAATTGTTTGCTCTCGGTCACCCAGCTAGGAAGCAGCAATGCAAAGAACGGAGACTCTTCCTTTCCTTCCAGAACCTTCTCTCTTAACCACCCGGGAGAAATGGCAGGCCCCGAGGCCTTACTCCAGATGAGTAAAGAGCCTGTGGTGAACAGAACGGACTTGCGTGTCCGGCAAGGGCGGTGGCTCCCGAACCCCAGCCCAGAGGCGCCACTTTTCCAACAGAGGCTGCACGTTGCATTCCTCCTGTGAAACGTCCCCATCTGGGAATACCAGGAACCAACCCAGATATTTAAAAAAAAACTTGATGCAGCCACAGAGTACAGGCAGATGGGGTCACCACGCCGCATGCTACCAATGTAACCTATCTTCGGTACTCTACTATTTTTTAAAAAGTATTTGAGGATACGTGGCTCATCAAACTGGTAACAGTTATGTAGTGTTTCTTACATGTCTGGCACGATGCCACACGCTTCGCTGTCTTATCTTATTCAGTAGTATGTTCTCTTTTGAAAATAATTCATTCTTTAATTGACATCCAAGTTAGTTAGCATATGGTGTAACAATGATTTCAGGAGTAGATTCCTTTTTTTAAAAAAAATTCTTTTAATGTTTATTTATTTTTTGAGACAGAGCACAAGCGGGGGAGGGGCGGAGAGAGAGGGAGATACAGAATCTGAAACAGGCTCCAGGCTCTGAGCTGTCAGCACAGAACCTGACGCAGGGCTCGAACTCACAAACCGCGACATCATGACCTGAGCCAAAGTCAGACACTTAACCACTGAGCCACCCAGGTGCCCAGAAATAGATTCCTTAATGCCCTTCACCCATTAGCCCACCCCCCTCCCATAACCCCTCGAGAAACCCTCTGTTTGTTCTCCATATTTAAGGGTCTCTTATGTTTTGTCCCCTCCCTGTTTTTATATTATTTTTGCTTCCCTTCCCTTATGTTCATCTGTTTTGTATCTTAAAGTCCTCATACGAGTGAGGTCATATGGTATTTGTCTTTCTCTGACTGACTAATTTCGCTTAGCATAATACCCTCGAGTTCCATCCATGTAGTTGCAAATGGCAAGATTTCATTCTTTTTGACTGCTGAGTAAGACTCCATTATATATGTATACCACATCTTTATCCATTCATTCACCAATGGACATTTGGGCTCTTTTCATACTTGGCTATTGTTGACAGCGCTGCTGTAAACATTGGGGTGCATGTGCCCCTTGGAAACAGCACTCTTGTATCCCTTGGATAAAATACCTTCCACTAGTATGTTCTTTCTTTTTTTTATTTTTTAAACATCTATTTTTACTTTTGAGACAGAGAGAGAGAGAGACAGACCATGAGTGGAAGAGGGGCAGAGAGAGAGAGAGGGAGACCGAATCCAAAGCAGCTCCAGGCTCCAAGCTGTCAGCACAGAGCCCCATGTGTGGCTCGAACTCACAAACCTGAGCTGAAGTCAGACGTTTAACCAACTGAGCCACCCAGGCGCCCCTAGTATGTTCTTAATTAAGAATTTAACTCCTCGACTGGGGAATGACTTTTCTTTTTTTTCTTTTTTTTATAGAATTTTTATCGGCAAGAGTAAGACTTCTTTGAAGGTTCTTAAAGAGTTGATTATAGTTTCTGGACCTTGCTCCAGCATTTAAGTGACTGTGTGATGGTGAGTAGGTAAGTGAATGCACCTTCCCAAAGCGATTTTTCATCTGCAAAGTTTGTTCACAGTTTTCCGGTAGGGTCTCTGTGCCGACACCATTGTGGGTAGAAGCACTTACAAATACTGCTTAGGATTCATAGACAATTCACCCCAAGAACATAATCAGCAGGTGAACAGAGACTGTGGTCCCTCTTGTAAATAAAAACTTGAGATTCAAAACCAAACCAAACCAAAACAAGACAAAACAAACCCTTGAGATGAGATGCAATGTTTTCAGCTGGAACCAGCCATCCATCGGGTCTCAGAGCTGTGCGGGGGCTCCCGCTGCACACCTTCCACTGCCCTGAAGCAGAGATGAACACTTGCTGAAGGGGAGGAGCTGTGGTTTTACCTCAGGGTCCCAGGCAGTACCTTCTTGAGTTTCTACTCCATCGGAAGGCTCTGCTTTCCACAGCGGAGACAAATCCAAATGGCAGCGGAGGCTGGGTCTCAGGGCATCTGGGCGCTGGCTGCAGGGCGGTCACTAGTTGGGTGGGCTTTGGACCCCTTCCTTCCCGAGACTCCACTTTCCCCCCGACCAACGAGGCAAATCAGAGGAGGTCATGCAACCCGTGATCTATTCTGTTATTTTTAAAACTAGACTCAAGGGATGCCTAGTGACTCACTCGGTTAAGCATCTGACTCTTGATTTTTGGCTCAGGCCATGACGTCATGGTTCATGAGACCAGTGAGCCCCATGTCAGGCTCTGTGCTGACGGCTGGGAGCCTGCTCGGGATTCTCTCTCTGTCCCTCCCCTCCCTCCACCCCCCCCCCCGTGCTCTCTCTCTGTCTCAAAATAACTAAACATTAAAAAAAATTTTTTTTAAAAAGATGAACTAAAAAGACACAAGGGAATTCCTTGCCAGCCAGCGTATCTTAGAACTCTTCATAGTTTCTTAAGTGGTTTCTTTTTTTTTAATTTTTAAAAAATGTTTTATTTATTTTTGAGAGACAGAGAGACAGCATGAGCAGGGGAGGGTCAGAGAGAGAGGGAGACACAGAATCCGAAGACAGGCTGTAGGCTCTGAGCTAGCTGACGTGGGCCTCGAACCCACGAACCCACAAACCCACAAACTGTGAGGTCATGACCTGAACCAAAGCCGGACGCTCAACCGACTGAGCCACCCAGGTGCCCCCCCTAATTAGTTTCTGTTTGGAGGGTGCATGGGGGGGTGACCAGAGGCTGGGGCATGACAGAAGAGGACAGATGTTCTTTACGGCCCTAAACCTGCAACTGCTAGAGAGAGAAACAGAGGTCTAATGCAGAGGGAGGTGATTACAGACAACTACACTGTTATAAACATCAGGCTTCCTAGGAGACCGCGTCTTAATTATTCCCACCACAAGAAAAGAAGCCTTAATTATGGGACGTGACAGAGGTGTTAGCTAATGCTACCGTGGCAATCATACACGCAATATATTTACTTATCGAGTCGAAATGCTGCGCGCCTCAAACTTACACAAGGTAATATACCAAATATGTTTCAATGTTTACAAAGTGGTTTTCATTTTGAAGGTATTTGGACACCAGAAAAAAAATGTAAGCAGAACTTTTGTAATGTTTATATTTTAAGACCTCATTTTGAACCACTGGCAAGAAATTCCAATAATTTAAAAACATTTTGAGGGTCGAAGGAGTCAGATCGGAAGGACGGGTCCTGTGGACTGCCAGCTCTCAGCTCCCTGGTTCCGTGTTTTGTTGCTACTGGAGGAAACTCACGGATGCAAACCCCCTGCCACAGACAGCAGGCGCTGGCGCGTGTTTGCAAGCAGCCTTCCTGTTTCAGGATACATCTTCGGAAGGGGAATTGTTCAATAAAATAAAATGAGAGGTTTCAGGGCATCAGATGTACTCTGCCATTGTGGGCACTGATACACTCGCTGGCTCCCAGAATGTTGATGATGATTTTCATTTCTACCTTGAGCCTTGCGGGCTCAGTCCATTAAGTGTCTGGCTCTTGGTTTCCCCTCAGGTCTAGATCTCACGGTTCATGAGTTCGAGTCCTGCATTAGGTTCTGGGCTGACAGCGAGGATTCTGATCGGGATTCTCTCTCTCAATCTCTCTCTCACTCTGCCCTTCCCCTGATTGTTCTCTGTCTCTCTCTTTCCAAATAAATACATTAATTAAAAAAAGAAAAGAGTACTTTCCTCCATATCCTTGGCAACACTGGGTATTCCATCAGCTTTACCGAAAAATATTCGTAAATTACCATAAATACCGAAAAAATTACAGTAAAACATTACTTTATCCGTTACGATCATCTCTGCTAAAATCAAAATCCTGACATTCCCAAGGGTTGGCAAAAATGTAGAACTGAGACACTCATACACCACAGGTAGGAACGCAAAAGGGTACAACCAGTTTGGAAAGTAGTTTGCCAGTTTCTTACAATGTTCAACATATACCCAACCTAAGATCCAGCCATTTGACTGTCGGCCTTTACCCTAGAGAAGAGGAAATATGTGTCTGTCACTGGGCTTGTGCATAAATGTTTAGAGTGACTTTAATTGCACTGAAGATAACCCACATGTCCATCAACTGATGAATGGACAAGGAAATTATGGTCTATCCATACGATGGAATAGTACTTGGCAATGAAAAGGAATGCATGTGTGATAATGTGGGTGGATCTGAAAATCATCATGCTGAAAGGTGGCGGAGAGAAAAAAGTGTATACTATTTGATTCCATTTATATAAAACTCTAGAGAGAGTATAAGCTAATCTGTAGTGACAGAAAGCAGATTTGGTTGCCGGATGATGGAGGGGGAGGGAGGAGGGGAAGGATTACAAAGAAACGTTTGGAAATGAGGGACATACTCACTGAATTGATTGATGGTGATGGCTTCACATACGTCCATGTACACGGGACAGAGTATAGCCCATTTTACCTTTTAAATACGCTCAGTTTGCATATGCTATATACAGACCAAAACGTCATTTAAAAAAATCTCACCAAATATTGGGGCGCCTGGGTGGCTCAGTCAGTTGAGCCTCCGACTTCGGCTCAGGTCATGACCTCACAGTTTGTGGGTTCGAGCCCCACGTCGGGCTCTGTGCTGACAGCTCGGAACCTGGAGCTGCTTCGGATTCTGTATCTCCCCCTTTCTCTGCCCCTCCATCGCTCATGCTCTGTTTCTCTCTGTTTCTCAAAAATAAATAAACTTTAAAAATTCAACCATAGGGGCACCTGGGTGACTTAGTTGGTTGTATGTCTGCCTTCACCTCAGGTCGTGATCTCACAGTTTGTGAATCGAGCCCCGCATCAGGCTCACTGCTGTCAGCGCAGAGCCCGTTTTGTATCCTGTCCTCCTTGCTCTCTGCCCCTCCCCCGCTCACCTTCACTCTCAAAAATGAATAAACATTTAAAAACATCCCACCAAATATTACAGTAGGGGTGCCTTGCTGGCTCAGTCGGTAGAGGATGCAAGTCTTTTTCTTTTTTTTTTAAATTTATTTATTTATTTTAAGAGAGAGAGAGAGGATCCCAGGCAGGCCCCACACACTCAGTGCAGAGCTGACTTGGGGCTCAAACTCACGAACCAGGAGATCATGACCTGAGCCAAAATCAAGAGTTGGACGCTTACCTGACTGAGCCACCCAGGTGGGTCTTTTTAACTAAGCCCTGTGTGGTGCTTGAACTCATGACCTGAGATCAAGAGTTGCATGCTCTACTGGGGTGCCTGGGGAGACTCAGTCCATTAAGCATCTGACCCTTGATCTCGGCTCAGGTCACGACTTCACGGTTTGTGAGTTCGAGCCCCGTGTTGGGTTCTACACTGGTAGCAGAGACCCTGCTTGGGATTCTCTCTCTCTCCCTCTCTCTCTGCCCTTCCCCTGTCCGCACGCGTTCTCTCTCTTTCTTGCACACAATAAATAAATGCAAACAAAAATATTTCAACATTTTTGTCCTCACTTCAACTACATTCTTGCTGTTGCTGTTTACTAAGCAGGGATACCCACTGAAATCACACCGGCTGTGAACAACACGATTCTGGGAGCGCAGCCCCAATAGACTGGGGTGTGAGCACCCCTCGCCCCCACCTGGACGTGTGCAGCGGATGTAGCTGCCTTACTAATGCGCTGAGCATTTCGGTGCATTCATTTACTAGCTTTTCTCTCTCTTTCTGTGGGTGTCACCTTTAAAAAAAATCATCTATGAGCGCTCTTTACATATGAAGGCTGGTAGAGCATCTGTAGCACCAGTTACAGAAAAGGTGTTCACCAGCTTTGTGGTTTGGAGCTGAGTTTTGATGTTGGGGAACTTGGGGAACCAGTGACACTTACTTCTGACCTGATCAACCATTTCTTGGCAAACGCTGCCTGTGAATCCCTTTCTTGGCACCGAGGAGCACTTGTAATTTTGAAACAGGTTTGTTCAGCAACTGGTGTCTGTGATTTTCCTTGTGCTGCGGGCTCACAGGCGGCCCGCGTGAGGCTCCGGTGGACCTTCTGAGGAACTTACCCCCCTCCATCAACTCTTAATAAAATAACTATTAAGAGTGTTCCCTCTTTTCTCTTCTTCTTCTCTTCCTTTTATTTCACTTATATTGATTGCCATCATTTCCTGAGCCCTCCCCCTGCCCCCCCACCCCCAGCCATGGGCCTGGCCCTGGGTTCTGGATTTTGCATGTCTTTTACAACTAATTCTTGGAACCCTGTGGTCTCGGTACTGTTGGCTCCATTTTTTTTTTTCTCGGATAAGGAAACTAACTTTTTGAAGAAGTAAAAAAAAAAAAAAAGTCTTATGCAGGATCACAGAGGGGGTAGGTGAAGGAAACTGAGTTTTGACTCACATTGGTCAGACTCCAGAACTCAGACTGCCTCCCACTAACCACCCTGGGTTTCCATGAGCTGCTTCTGAGCTTGTCTGTCTTTGTCTCAAAAGACAAAGACACAAACGTGTTTCATCTCTTAACCCCGATAACAAACCTAAGATTTTTGTGCAGAGGAAGCTTAGGATCGATTGGGCCAAACGGGGAAAATCACGGTCAGTGTGCGGTGGCCGGAGGGGGTCGAGCTGAGCAGGTGCCTCTGAAAGGTGTTCACTTCAGCTCCACCCACAGACATATTAGGTGGATCCAAAAGGAATAGGCAGTCGACTCACTTTGCCACACGCCCCTTCAGTGGTCCGATGGTGTGCCACAACGCCACCAGCCGAGGTTCTCAGCCGGGTGCTCTTGACCGCTGGGGTGGATTCTGTGCCGTGGGGCTGTCCTGTGCATTACAGGACATCCAGCAACATCCCTGGCCTCTACCCGCTGGACGCCCTGTTGTGAAAGCCCAACATGGCTGCAGACATTGCCAGAGGTCCCCTGGGAGGAAGAATCACCTCTGGTAAAATCATGCCAGTCCATGATTAATAAAGGCTTCCGGTGACTTCCAGAGCTCCAACGACACACCGTTAGATTACAAGGCCGGTAGAACATGCTGGGGCATTTATTCCTCTCTGTCCCTCCTCCTCCAGCAGAACGTCCTAGCGGAGGCTAAATGTTTGATGAGCATGCTTAGAAGACTGAGAAGTGTTTACTTAAACGTATGCTTGATTAAAAGAAAACATTTTTATCAGGCTTCGCTCATTGCAAATGCCGCTTACCGAACTCGGGCTGTTTGCCAATCTCAGGGCTAAGTCCCTCGATGCCTGTTATCTCATTTAACACAGCGTTTACGTGTAGGCATAAACTTCACCCCATTTTATCGATGAGAACACAGAGATTCAGGAAGATTCAGTAGCTTCTCCGAGGTCACCCAGAGAGGCGGGCGCAGTGGAGACTTCACTCCAGTTGGTTTTATGCTGGGGTTCGTTCAAGTTAACGTGCGCTCACAGGAGGGCATTAAAGAAATCTGAAAGCAAAAAGAAGGAAATAAAGTCATGGCTAATGTTGCCATTTATCAGTTACCTGCGTTGGGATTTGTTATGAATCCATCCAGTCTTTTTTCGGTGCCTTTAAAAACATATATACTCTAGAAAAAATGGGCCGTGTTTTTCTTTTGACACTCGGGACTATTTTTCCACTACGATGGTCAATATTTTCCCACTAGCATCATTTAAAAGGGCTATGTCATATTGTAGTGGGGAACCTTTAAACAATCTCCCGTTGTCAGAATTTCTGGTTGTATTTTTTCTCTGTTACCCCTTCTCTCTCCCTCCCTCCCTTCCTCTTCCGTATTATTTACTCAGGATAAACTCCTAGCAGGTGAATGCTGGAGTAGTAGTTATATTTTTAAGGCTCACAATACATGCGGTCAAATTGCATTCCCATCGAAAGTTTTATTGATTTATATTTTACCTGCATTGGAGAGATGGGTCTATTGGTTTCTTCCAAGAAACTCGGGACTTTTAACTTAAAACACACCTATCTTGTAGATAGAACGGAGGAAATCGTGTTTGGTTTTTATTTACATTTCTGTGCCTATTAGGGATTTTGAAAATTTTTTAGGAACCATACGAGAAATTTACACACGTAACAGGAAGCAGTGGAGCAGCAGTAGTGAGAGATGGACTTCTGAAATACGGGGAATATTCAGATCCATTTCAATGAAAACAAATCCTGTAGACTCAGAATGTTACCATGTATGTTTCATTCTACAGCATAAATGCACATAAGATCACTCGTTAGTTACATTTCTAGTTCTTAAGGAACCCTAAGATCAAAGTAAGTTTACAAATTAACACGAACAAAACTGGGAAAATGGCTCCACCCAAATGAGTTGTGACGATTTAATATGGTGGCTGGAAAACTGCAGGGAAGTGAAATCGTGCAGTTTCTGCAGGCGGGACCGAGGCGGAGTTGCCCTGCTTTCCGTGGCTGCCAGCGGTGACTCAGCCCGCCCACCGCTTTTCTCCTCCGGAACCAGAGAGAAACGCAGCCTTCCTGGGACACGAATGCTTCTTGTTCGCGTTCAGCCTGCCTCTCCTTTCTTCCCATTCAACCTGCAAATAAAGCCATGTAACTCAGGGCCAGTAATTGTCAACCCAAGTTCAGGAGGAAGCAAGATGCTCCGTTGAGTCTGGGAAGGTTATTTTTAGATGATTTGCAAAAGGGGATGGAACACTCAACTGTTTTCTCACAGGTTCAACTCTAAAAGCGCGTGGAGGAGGAGTGGCCACACTTAAACAAGCGGGAGCCACAGTCTTCTTGTCTGTAGAATGGACCCAACAGCATCTGCGTCACGGGATTGGAGCAGATTGAGCAAGAGTTAAAGCACATAGGCTGCTCAAAACATGCAAACTATTATTAAAACATGTTCTCAGGGCCTCGGTTGGTTTCGGAGGCATTTTAAAATAACTTAGACTATGTTATCAGAAAAAACGCATTCTAAAACAGGAGGATGAGTTGTAAATGAAAAAAATAAAAGCTCCCAAAGCAAAGATCCGTGTTCCATGATCTCCACTTTGCCTCTAGTTTAGGGGTACCAGGATTTCTTTTATTTTCGCTGGTACCGTTCAGTCTGAATGCAGAAATCTTGGCTTCCCTGATCGATCCCCGGATGCATTCTGAACAATTCTCGAACCAAGGCAATCGTTGGCTTGTAGGCAGCATAAACACCAGAAACCCGATTCACAACATTCTGCCCCAGGCCTGACTCTTCTAGAAGGCTCCCTGTGGATCTTTCCTCTTCTTCTTGGCGTCTGACTCCAAGCCGCCTCCTACCAGCACACTTCTGGGAGAATAAAGCGGGCAAATCCCCACAACCCCAGCTAGCTGCCGTGAATTTACATGCACATTTTGTTGATGTTTCCCGCATGTCTCTTGAAAATGTAAATGAATTATCCTTCTTTCTATTGTAGGAGGATCAAGTAAGGACACAGGGAAACTCACAGGTTCCCCCAGGGACCCCTTCATCTAATGCTGTGACTCACAGAGCATCACACCTACAGTGAAACCTGCCAGTTCTTCCAGACCTTTCTTTGAAAGCCTTTGAGAGTCTGTCTTTATTACTATTATTACTATTATTAATCAGGGTCCAATTTGCATACAATAAGGCATAAGGATTTTAACTACAGTTTTATGAGTTTCAACAAATGTAACCACCTTGTAACCATCGCCCTGACTGGTATGGAACCTTCCATGGTGCTTGGACACTCCCTGGTCCCTCTTTCGAGCAATAACCTGCCCGCCCCTGTGGCTTTGACTTCTAGCCCAGTTCTAGAGCTTCATAAAAATGGAACCAGACAAAATGAATAGCCTCATGTCTGGTCTCTTTCAATATTATAATGTTCTTGAGATTCGTTCATTCTCTTTGGTGTATCTTAGTTCATTCTGAAATTGTTCCCGGGCCGTGGTGCGGACGTACAATGCTTTGTGTGTCTATTTGTTGATGTACGACGTTTACCATTTCTCTTCCAGTGTTTGGCTACTGTGAACAAGGCTCCAGTGGAGGTATCTGTGTAACTCTTTTTGGGGGGCATGCACGTTTATTTTCCTTGGGGAAGTACCTGGGAACGGAACTGCTGGGTCATAGAGTAGGTGTGTGTGATGCATGTATGAGAAACTGCCCGGCGCCCGGGTGGCTCAGTCGGTTAAGACTCGGGCTCTTGATTTCAGTTCAGGTCATGATCTCACGGTTCATGGGCTTGAGCCCTGCGGAGCCTGTTTGGGATTCTCTTTCCCTCTCTCTCGGCCCCGCTCCTGCTCACTCTTTCTCTCTCAGAATAAATAAACTTAACACAAATACTTGAAAAAAAAAAAAAAGAAACTGCCAACTCCTCTCCAAAGTGGGGGGAGGGGCTTACCTGGTTTTGAGGTTCCTGATCAAATTTTGTGGCTCATTACCTCCTCTCTAATAACACATAGCTTGTTTTATTTGTCTGGGCAGATCGATTGCCAAAAAGTGCTGTATTTCTTTACCCCTCCCGATATCTGTACCCTTTGCAATGTCATTTCGGCGATACCCTCCCTCACAGGGTAGTCTGTTTGCCACTCCTTGAATATCAGTTGGATTCATGTCTTGCTTTATTTTTTTTATGTTTGTTTATTTATTTTGAGAGAGAAAGAGAGAGAGCACAAGTTGGGGAGGGGGAGAGAGAGAGAATCCTACTTGTGCAGAGGCTGATGCAGGGCTGGGTCTAAAGACCTGAGCCAAAGTCAGACGTTGAACTGACAGAGCCACCCAGGTGCCCCCTCATGTCTGGCTTTGACCAACCAAATGCTGTTGTGATAAGCCATCTATGCCTCTGGAGGCCTCATCTATCCTATGCATATTTTGGAAACCTGCTACTGCTATATGCACAAGCCTGGCCTGGCCCAGCCCTCCTGGGGGATGAGGCACTGCATGGAGCAGAGCTCAGCCATCCCTCCCAGCGGAGGCCCCATGGACTGTCTACACTGGCAGATACCCTAACAGGCGAGAGAACCTTCTCTCCACGGGTAGGACTGCCCACTCGACCCACAGCTGACAACAGAAGCATGAGTGAGTTCAGCTGTGAAGAGAAGAACCCCTTGGCTAAATCCGTAGATCCACAAACAATAAGAAATATTTATTATTTTAAGCCATTGAGTTTCAGGGTGATACACATCACACAGCTATACCTAACTGACACATTTCTATTCTCTCCCATTCACTTGCGTGAACACGGTCAATTTAGTAAATGTTTCTGAACCTAAAGATACCTTGCAATGTAATGCTAATTTTACACAACCGTTTTGGAGGTCAGACTAGTAACTGAAAGGAAACCTAACAATGCCTTGCTGATAGTAGATACTCGATAAATTATTGCTACAGTAATAACAATGTTTTTTTATTTTTTCTTAAAGTACCATGTGCTCTTTTTGCCTCAACCCATTTTCTTGTAGCAGAATCTTCTATGATTTTAGTAAGAGAAGGGTCTGGACATTCTCACAATTTGTCCTTCCAGGTAAGAATAGGAGTGCCTTCTTTTTTTCCCCCACCAGACAGTTCATACTCACATGATAGAGTTGAGCTCTTCATTTTCATCGATCGAGAAAAACATAATGGCAAATGCATAATTATAAATTCTCAAGTGCTTTTGCAGTGGGTTTGTATTTCTGGATATTACAATAGCATTGCCAATTCCTTTCAAAGCTGGCGGTATACAAAATACCAGATGCATTTATTTACTTGACAGACATGCTCTTGCATGCATTCCAAATCCTGGGATCTTTATAGTAATTTCCTATCTTTGCAAATTCATCCACTTCCATCATCGCTGGGACTATGGCCCAAAGTTGGAAATCACTGATCAAAGTCAACAGTGGCCTATGACACAAGGCCTCTATGGACCAGGCTTTCCTTGAGCTTAATTCTGGCCCTTATGCCTCTGAATTCATCTCCTACCACTCTCTCGCCTACTCATATAGCTCCATCCATGAGAGCTAGCCTTCTGGCTGCTTCCTAACTGTGCAAAATTAGTTCTTTGCTCTTTTGCTGTTGCCTCTGTCTGTACATCTCATCTGAGATGCCTCAGGCAAAGGGGACAGTCCTTCAACTGCCTTCCCAGCTTCTTTGTCTCCAAAGCCATTGCAGGAATGATGGCAGAGCCCTGGAAGGAAAGGACCAGCCTCCTTGGGCTCCAAGCTTCCGTTCTGAATTCTGCCGAGGGAAAAGCAGGTGTCCTGTGGCCTGCCTCTCTAAAGGACCTCACGGTGGCCTCGGGAGCGGGGAGAGAGGGTGCTCTGCAATGGCCCACAGTGACCATCTCCCGACTGTCCAAACTGGGATGCTTTTCTGAGCAGCAAGGATGCTATCGGTAATCCTGTGGGGACTTCAAGCATTAACTGGGACAGTCCTGGGCTGCAGGGTCACCAAGTTCGCGTCTGGTGGCAGGATCTGGAAGGTGGCTGGATCTGGAAGGCGGCTGCGGTCAGCAAGGCTCCAATGCCAGTGTGCATTTCTCTTGGGCTGTTCAACTCTATGCACACCAATCAAAGTGCTTTTCTGCTAAGAAAATCAAAGTCCTCTTAGGAGAATCCATTGGAGATAAATGAGTCTTCTGTTCTGTGTCCATGTCACAGTTTTTAAGCCTCAGCAGTCCCTGGCATGGGACCTCAGGTCCCCAAGGAGCCACTTTGATTCTGTTAAAAGCACTGGGCCTTCGCAGGTCAAAAAGCACGGGCATTGTGATATAGAAATAATAGCTATTGTTTTCTGAGTCTCAGTTATATGCGTGGTTCTGCGTCCCTTAAGTATCAAAACATTACTTGGAAATGGATCAGTCACGGAAAGAAAAGGTGCAGTGTAGGGAATATAGTCATTGTCATAGCTGCATGGTGACAGCTGGCAGCTGCCTCTGTGGTGAGCACAACATATAGAGTAGCTGTGCACCAGGACCTGAATTAAATTAAAACATTCCTTGGAGTTGGCTGTCATCGGCCCCATTTTACAGATGAGGACACTCCGGCTCAGAGTGGTTAAGGAACTTGTCCGTAGTCACACAGCATGTAAGAGGCAGATCTAGAAATCTGAGTCTGGGAACGGCTGACACCAAATCCTGGCTCTTCATCTGTACGGTGTCTTTCTGGTGCAGAGGTCTTTGATCTGTGTCTCCTTGAGTCTGTGGTCTCTTCACCGGAACCCTTAAGCCGGGGTCTGTGGACTCTCCGAGGGATCCTTGAGTAGAATTCAGGATACACACTAACCTGAATGCTATCATTTTTCTCACTGGGAATGTAGGCTAAGCTCACTAGTATTAGCAGGACTTGAAACTTTGTTACCAGTAGAAGTCAGATACTTTCCTATCCTGTTAGTGTTACAGATAATTCAAAGTAGCATTTATCGTCATTGCTATTTCAAAACTACAGTTATCAGGGGAGCCTGAGGGGCTCAGCCGGTTGAGCATCTGACTCTTGATTTTGGCTCATGATCTCACAGTTCGTGGGTTCGAGTACCACATTGGGCTCCATGCTGACAGTGCGGAGCCTGCTTGGGATTCTCTCTCTCCCCTGTCTCTTTACCCCATGCCTGCTTACGTTCTCTGTCTCAAAACAAATAAACAAAATTAAAAATAAAGAAAAGATGAAAAAAATTACAGTTACTAGACTTCCTACTGGATCCTGTCATTTAGTGCATTAATGAAACAAACACATATATTACCATATTACACATTTGTTTTAAAAATGTTTTGATAACTACATTTTAATGCACTTGGTTTTGGTTGCAAGCTTACACATTCTTTACACATTTAAAAATAGTTCTGAGAAGGGGATCACAGGCCTCCCTGGAATCCCAGTGGGGTTTGTGATGCATAAAAAGACTGAGCTCTTGGGGTGCCTGGAGGGCTCAGTCGGCTAAGTGTCCAACTTCAGCTCAGGTCATGATCTCATGGTTTGTGGGTTTGAGCCCCGCCTCGGGCTCTGTGCTGACAGCTCAGAGCCTGGAGCCTGCTTTGGATTCTGTGTCTCCCTCTCTCTCTGCCTCTCCACCTCTCGTGCTCTGTCTCTCTCTCTGTCTCTCTCAAAAATAAAAAAAAAGATTGACATCTTGCAAAAAGCTGAGAAGCAGGCCATTTATTTAAGAAATGATTCACTCTTTGGGCACAAAATTTTACTTAATTTCTGTATGGTATCAACCAAAATTGTACATGTAAAAGGTAGAGAAAGCCTTAATGGAAATATTTTATTCATTCTTCCATTCTTTCACTCATCATTCATTCATTCCTTAAATAACATTATTTGGGCACCTACTGTGTGTCAGGCCCTCCCAGTGGCATAGGAGACGGGGTAGACCAGAACTCTGCTTTTATGGCGCTGACACTATCAAGGGTCAAGAACAAGAGAATAGTAATCACATGTGTAATTAGCTCCCGCAGTGTGTTGGGGCCTGTGGCAGAATGCATGGAGAGTTCTCTGACCAAATGCTGCTTGGCTGCCATCCGGGAAGGCTGTGTAGGGGCTAAGTAGGCCAGAGAGAGGTGGGAAAGCCCAGGCTCGGGATGGGCTGGGAGGGAGCTGCCCACACAGGCTCGAGAGGGCTGACCGTCAACTTGCCAGGAGTTGTGTAAGTCGTTAGACACAGCCATTAGTAAAAATTAAGTCATACAAACTTACAATTAAATTATATTAAAAACAAAGGGAATAAACACCTCTAGCCCTGCTCTAGAAGTCGTAACGGGTAGGGCGTGCTGGAGGCTTACGCCAGGCAAGGAGAGCGGGGTCCGTGCAGTATTTCTAACCCATTGTGTCTCCAGTCTGACTCTAGTCACCAGGGAAAATCCCTACCAGCATCCCTTTCTGGCAAACCCTCTGGTGTAGAATTCCAGAACAAGACCTGAAGAACTACAGTGCCCACCGCCTGCAGATGAGCTCCTGATCATCCTGGGCGCCCCTTCAAGGAAACTTACACACACCCCTTCCTGGGGCACCCTGTTTACTCTCCGGGACTTTGACAACAAACAACCACAGAGGTACGATCCCAATGTCTGACGCCGCCATTTTGTCCCTAATTCTGTGCAACTTCACGATTCCTTCTGTTTAGTACTCGATGGAGAAGGCGGCTCGTGTCACAGGGCCGCCTCATTCAAATTTTCCGAACCTTCTCCAGCATCACACTCAGGGAGGTGAGATGTTCCCATCACAAGAGGCAGGAAGGAACCAGGGGCCATCAAGGGAACTCGGGCTCACTCCTGGGTTTACAACCACTGACAAAATAATTCTGACCTAAGCTGCCCTCATTAAATCTTCTCTCCCTTTTTCTCCTCCTGCTGCATCCGGAACTCACATAATTTAGTTCAAGCACATTTTCTGATGCGATTCTAATGCCTTCCATTTTCCTGTTTGTGCAGATTGATGGCGGCTGAGCCCGGCACTCATGGAAGCTATAACCTTGGAAGTCACCTGCCTGTGGCATCCTCGTGGATGGAGCCTTTGCTTCCCATGAGTGACTCCCTCTGCCCCAAAGGCTTGTCCAGTATCTGACAGGTCCTAGCTCCAAAGTCCCACCACCAGGAAGCCGGCCAGGGTCATCACTGCCTCCAGTGTGACGTGTCTCCTGGTCAAAACATGTCCAAGGTGGGTGGTGTCCACAGAAGGTTAAAAAAAAATGAACCAAGTGGGCTGGGTATGAACAACCGGGAAAGGGGGACCGGAGCCCCCTGGGTCCCACGGTGCTGCTCAGGCCTGGCCGTTGGCTGCCATGTGGGACCGGGGCCCAGCGTAGCCAAAAGTCCTGATCTTTAAAGAGAACTGGGGGCACCTGGGTGTCTTTGTCGGTTAAGCAGCTGACTCTTGATTTCGGCTCAGGTCACCATCTCACAGTTTGGTGAGATCAAGTCCCGCACTGGGCTCTATGCTGAGAGCACGGAGCCTGCTTGGATTCTCTCTCTCCCTTTCTCTCTGCCTGTCCTCCGCTCGCGTGCTCTCTCCTTCTCTCTCTCAAAATAAATAAAGATTTTTCTAAAATCTTTCTGATTCTGAAATCTGGATTAGGGGGGCAGACTTCTATCCTTTGATGTTGCAACTGTTCCAGATTGTAAAAAGACCCCATGTAGACCAGGTGAGCCAGCTCCACAGGCTACCAGTCACGGTCCAAGTTCAAGGTGAGACTCTGTGGAGTCTGGAGAGCTGTCTTTCTGTCCTCAAGATCCCAGCGCTCCGCACGGAACCTCGCACCAGGAGGCTCCTGGGAAATGTTTGCTGAATGACTCAACGAACAAATGCGTCCGTCAGGATACTAAAATTCTGTCCATCCTACACACACCATCTCGATCTATCTGCTTTCCCTCGAGTGCACGAACAAAGCAGGCACCTGCCAAGGGGCGAAGACGCTGGGTATTTGCCCATCAGTAAGCCCAGAACCACGGCGCACGTTTTCCCCGCGCACGGAGCCTGCAAGGCTTACTTACTTCATACAACTGCTCCAAGAGGTGGGTTCTATTGTCAGCTCCATTTTGTAAGTTTTTAAAAATGTTCATTTATTTATTTTGAGAGAGATTGAGAACACGAGTAGGGGAGGGACAGAGAAAGAGAGAGAATCCCAAGCAGGCTCCACCCTCGTTCAGAGCCTGACTCGGGGCTCAAACTGACAAACCATGAGATTGTGGACTGAGCTGAAGTCAGATGCTTAACCGACTGAACCACCCAAGTGCCCTGAGTGTGTGTGGCTCTTAATTTCCGCTCAGGTCATGATTTCACGGTTCATGGGATCGATTCCTGGGCTGGGCTCTGCACTGAGCATGGATATGCCTGGGATTCTCTCTCTGTCCCTCCCCCACTCATGTTCTTTCTCTCTCTCAAAATAAATAAACTAAAGATAAATAAAGGCATGGATCAAAATCTGCCTTATGGAATTTGGGGCAAAAAGAAAGAAATCGGAAACGTGATGAAGGGCTCCTAAGGATCCAGTGTTAGCTGCTTTTGACATTAGGCTGCTCATGGCTCTCTACGGGACGCAGGTAGTTAGGTGCGGCTCCTAGAGCCTGGGTTCAAATCCCAGCTGTGCCCTTGGCTTTGTGGAGGTGGAGCCTTTGCAGAAGGTAATTAACTTCTGTGAGTTTCAGCCTGATCATCGGTCAGCGGGGGTAACAATGTCACATTTCGACCAACCTGAGAAGCCACTGAGAAACAACATTATTTTATGAACCAGGAAGAAAGAAAAAATGGTATTAACTATAAATAGGAGTTAAATGGACTTCAGAAATGTTATCAGTAGAGTGGCCAGGTAAAGTATGGGACATCCAGTTAAATTTGAATTCCAGAGAAAACCGAACATTGTTTTAGGATAAATTTATCCCATTTGGGGCATGCTACTTGGTGCGTAGCTACACTAAACAATTATGCAACTTTTATCTGTATTTCCAATTTAACTGAAGTCCTGTATTTTGTCTGCTAACTCTAGTTACAAAGCCAAAAATATATATCCTAGACTCCGTGAAATAGGGTAGTGTATGTCTCACTGGGAGGTGTGGTTGAATGAATTAATGGAAGAAAAGCCTTAGATCTGGGCCTGGCACAGAGCAGGTGTTCAATAAATGTTAGGGATTGTTGTAAGATAGCTTGTGCACTTTTTTTTTTAAGTTTATTTTTTTATTTTGAGAGAGAGCGAGAGAGCATGTGCATGCAAGCATGGGAGGGGCAGAGAGAGAGAGAGAGAGAGAGAGAGAGAGAATCCCAAGCAGGTTCTGCACTGTCAGCTCAGAGCCCTTTATGGGGGCTCGAACTCACAGTCAGATTATGATCTGAGCCGAAATCAAGAGTTGGGTGCTCAGCCCACTGAGCCACCCCGGGGTCCATGGCTTGAGCCAGTTTAACAGACTCACTTCCATCAGAAGCTCCTTGAAGGCTCAGCCTTCCATCGCCTCGGCCTGGTGCAGGGCTTCCCATCCTGAAAGAATCCAGTATTTATTCATCAAATAGAGACCTCCCCTTTTCACTCAACGAGTGGAGGAACCCCCTTTGGAAAAGTCAGTAAACGGAGAGACCCTACTTTGTTTTTCACTCCTTTTCTGCGCTGGTGCATCCACGGCTGCACTCCTTGAACACAAGGGGGGAGGGGTCTGGTTTGTTTCAATCTTCTCTGAAGTCTGGAAAGAGAATCCTCTCAGATAAGCCCCTGCAAGGCATGCCTCTCCCCCAGCGGGAGCCTCCACCCTTCCAGAAGCCTCTTCGCATCTACCTGGGAGAGCTCAGGTGTCTGCCACCAATTACATTTCCAACCTCCTTGTGAAACTACTGCTTAATTAGCCTAATTGCAGGATTGCAGGGTTGGGGCAGCGGGCTCCTCGGGAAGGGGTATTAACCCTGTGCCTCCCGGGCACACCCCAGCCTCCCAGGGTCCCTTGCGGCCTGTCTGCCAAGTTGCTCCCTCGGAGTGGCCAAAACAAACGCGCCTGTTCCGAGTCTGTCCTCTACAAGACGACAACAACAATGTAATAACAATAGCAACACGGACGAGGGGCCACGCATGTGAAAAAGGGCTCAGGGTCAAGGGAGACGGAGCAGTGGTCTGAACGCTTATCACCTGCCTCTCAGCTCTACTCCCTGGAGGTCACGACTGCCCACAGTTCCTCGAAGACACTGGAATGTTCTACACACAAGGCGTTGCTACAAATAGAAAGGCCGTACGCCTGTGTGCGAACGCGGGAGAGACAGCAATCTTGCGTCCAGCGCCAAATTGCTTGAGAGCATACGTGTGCATACGCGGGAGAGATACAGTCTTGGTTCCATTGATACTTTGTTCTTCCGAAAAATGACACATGAGAGAAGTTGAAGGTCAATGTGAGTCATTTTAAGCACATTGCATGTTTTATGTAGAGTCACCCAGGCACGTCTGTACGATTTATTTTGCGCAAAGGGAACTACACAATATATACCCAGAGGTGACCCACCTTGGCTGCTCTGGCTGCCTTTACTTTCTACACAAGAGAGCCGACTCCTTGTTTTTTATAAGGCTGCATGATATTTGATTAGGGGGGACACGTCGTAATTTACTTAGCGAAGCATTTAGGTCACTTCCAGGTTTGTGCCACGAAGCAAATAACATGCAAAGAGGCGAAGGAAGCGTGGAAACACCCTTGGGTTTGTGAGGAGGCAGTTTCAAGGTGGTGGCAGGTCAGGGCGTTGACCCACACCAAGGAGATGGCGGCTGGCAGTCGGTGGGGGTGGGGGCAGGGCTGTGGGGGTCCGGTGGGAAGCCCGAGTTAACCCTTCAATCACCGGATGCTGGGAAGCTCCCGATGGTTCTGGGGAGAGGCCAAGGCAGCCTGGGTGGTGGCCCAGGATTGACCGGCGTGGGGAAGCAGCTGTTGGCCAACCGGTGTGGAAACCTTCCTATTTTAACCACCGTTATGGTCCTCCCGCCCACCCTTCTCGAATATTGGCCCTATCTGAGTGTATCCACAGATTTCGAATCCCAGAATTCCGGGATCAAATGGTATGGACTCTTTGCATGTCTATTGGCCTATTATCACACTCTTCCTTGGAGTCTTTTGGGGGGGGGGCGAACAAAAATATATATAATGACATTTATGAGGGCTAAGTGTCAGCTAAGCGCTTTCTACATCACGCAGCCTGCCATCTTCCCCGAGATGCTATGGGGCAGGGACTTCTATCACTGCCATTTTACAGATGGGGAAAAGTGAGTCTCTAAGGCTGTGGTGGGATTCAAGCCCGTTTCCACAGTGCCCGGCAGCTGGTATTCTATTGACTCTCTAAGTCCCAGTGGAATGTGAAAAGGTGAAAGAGGGGCTCACAGGTCCGTGAGCAGGTGCACCTGCTCTGAGGAAGATGGAGGCAGGAAGCCCAGGTGACAAAAAAGGCAGAAGAATGAAATAAATGTCAGTCACATTCAAGGGGCATCTGTGGTGTAACGAAGGGCACAGCCGACAACGGTGACAACCTGGTTCTTCCTGAGCCTCAGGTTCTTCATCAGTAAATGGGGACAATAATCCAGCGGAGCCATTGCCCTGAATTAAGTTAACACGTCGGAGACGCCGGTGGCCCCACGGGACAACTCGCAGTTACTCTCAGATCTCTGTGCAGCTCCAGGGGCCCCTTAAACTTCCCAGAACATAATGTCATAAAACCGTGACCGAGGAGGGAGATCGTCCTGGAAGGCGGACCGTTCCGTCCCACAATGCCCTCTGCTGCTGCCAGTCACACCAATATGGGTCCAGACATTTTGTTCCCCAATTCTATACAAAATTCTTATTAACTCTAAAAGAAACCTTCAGAAAATAGGATTAAATTTTACAAAGGTAAAAGTAAAAATGAACTGAATGCAGTCTACTGTTAACATTTAACGTTTATGGCGGCATTTATATTTCTGTGGTTGAAAATGACCCCATCATGACGTACACACACCGCTGAACGGCACTGCTCCCTCCCCGGCCCTCAGTCTTTTCCCCAAACTGCAGCCTGTGTGGCCTTCTTGGGACCCAACAGGAGCCACTTCCGGCCTTGGAATAAAGTCTCGTGGTGGCCCTCGCCACCCTCACTGTCTACACTCCATAGCTGAAGCACAGGTCCACGCATCCTGCTGGCCATCTCTCGGTCTATGACCCGTATGGAGGCAGCCAGCCACATTTTGTGAACCAGACTATACCCTGAATCTCTAACGTGGGTCCTCGGCATGGAAAGGCTCGAGGTGCACTTAGCAAAGTCACGGGCAAACCTGTGTGGCTTCACTTAGCACGGCACCCAAAGGTAGCACGTGCGCGCCTCCACGCCCCACGGGAAGGTCTGGGGAGGGGTGCGTGAGGGACGGCGCCGGGAACGTGTTCCTTCACCAGATATCTTCGACCAGGCACTGTGCACGCTCTCACAAGAGTTGTGCAAATATCCAACATTGGTAGTGCTCACCCCGCCCCGAGAGCTGCCTCCATCACTGGTGTTCTTGCCAAACAAGATCTAGGGAACAGAAATAACACGACCGATTAACACTGCACACGGCTTCACCATCTGGTACCCAGATCCGAGGAGTCTTTCACCGCTAGCTGCCGGTACACAGAAACCATTATGCTCTCGAATTTCTTCCGATGTCCTTCTTGTAAGGTGTGCAAACAGGTCTCTTGCTTTATTTCTCAAGTATTTGATGTGCTGTGGGATACTTAAATCAGTCCCGATGGTCTCATAGGCAGAGAGCGTCAAGAAAGCCTTGGGAAAGTGGAGGAGGGCTCATGCAGTGTGAAAGTGCAGGGGCGAGAATGAGCAGAGGCGTTGGAGGCTGGGGAGCGGATGTGTGCTCATTCACAAAAGAGGAGATCCAAGGACTTTCCTGGCTCGGGAGGATCCCCAGCATCTTCCGTGGGTGTCAGTGGTGTTTCCGTCTTTGTACGTGTGGGTGGCAAACGCGCTGGGGAGTAAAACCTACTCCAGACAGAAAGAAGTGGGGTAAAGAAGATGCAGATGGCCGAACTCTGGTCCAGAAAGCAAACTTCATCCTGTACTCACTGCCCAGAAGTAACTGCTGACAACATGGCTGTGCGTTTTGTTTGGATCTGTTCCCGGTGGGGGGTGCCTGGGGGCTCAGCCTCTTGATTTCGGCTCAGGGCACAATCGCATGGTTCCTGAGTGACGTGAGTCCTCCCCTGTCGTCCACGTGTACTTTTCTGTTTGGTTTTATTCGGTTTTGTGTTGCGGTCATCGTAGTGCCTTTCCTGCTTCTTGTCCTTTCTTGCCTTTTCAGACTCAGCCTTTGCAAACGGAATCTTGCCCACAGCAAGCTCTCCGATCTGTCAGTTGCTGGTAAAAGTTGCTCTGGGCAGGTAAGGGGGGCTGTTGATGCTAACGGAAGAAGACAAAAATCGAACAAAAATCAAGCCATTTAGAACAGCTGATGAGGTGCAGTTGGAAGCTAAGAACATTTACAAGAATGTCATCCTTCTAACCTTAGTCTACACCCCACGGTAAAGTCATCTGTGACGTTCTCTTGTTCTGTATTTAGTAATCATCATACATTCATTTCATTTTCCTCCTTTCATCCCATCCAACAAATACATATTTTTAAAGTATATTTATTTGTTTTCGAGAGGGTGGGGAAGAGAGAGAAGAGAGGATTCCAAGCAGGCTCAATGCTGTCAACACGGAGCCCGACGTGGGGCTCGATCCCACGAACTTTGAGGACATGACCTGAGCCAAAATCAAGAGTCCGACGCTTAACTGACTTAGCCAACCCGGGCGCCCCCATCCAACAGATATTTTGATTGATTTTCTGCTACAGTTCATAGACTATTGTGGGTGCTGGGGAGATAGAGCAGGAATCAAACTCCATAAAGGCCCTGCCCTCAGGGACAGACAAACACATGAGTAAGAAAATCATACTGCAGGCTCGGTGGGTCTGGTGCTACCTAAAGTGTTAAAGTATTTGGAGGCAACCGGAATGCCAGTAAGTCCAGGCGAAAGGCCCTGTTTCCTATGGACGGTCAGAGAGAGCTCCACACGAGGAGACCTTTAGAAGGTCGTGTGTGGGGCGCCTGGGTGGCTCAGTTGGTTAAGCGTCTGACTTTGGCTTAGGTCATGATCTCACGGTTCATGGGTTCGAGCCCCATGTCGGACTCTGTGCTGACAGCTCAGAGCCTGGAGCCTGCTTCAGATTCTGTGTTTCTCTCTCTCTCTGCCCCTTTTCCACTCATGCTCTGTCTTTCTCTGTCTCAAAAATAAGTAAATTGTTAAAAAAAAAAAAAAAGAAGAAGAAGGTTATGTGTAGCATAGGAGCGTCCCCCGAAGAGGCGGGACATGTTTGAGGAGTGAGAATGGGACCCAGGTGGTGGGGGATGGAGGGTCCAGAGGGGCCGGAGCCAAAGGGGGAGGGGGCGGAGGATGGGCTTAAACAGCTGGCAGGTGTGTGCGGAGGTCCGCAATGATGCAGACCTTCTAGATGGTCGCAGGGATTTTGCACCTGCTGTGAGGGAAACGGTGAGCCATGGGAGGGTTGGGAGCACACAATTTACACGACCTGGTTTGGATCACAAACCAACTCTGACTGCTATCGAGATATTTACGGGAGGAAAGAATGGAATCAGGAAAACCCGTCTGGGGGCGAATATAACCATCCAGGTGAGAGAAGATGTTTCTTTCTTTCTTGTCTTGTTAATAAACCATCCCCAAACAGGCCCCTTAAATCATCCGCAGGTGGTTTCTTTCCCGCAGCTCCGTGGGCCTCCTGGGCAGATCTGCCCCCACGGTATTGGCTGGGTCGCATCTTCCTCCATTTTTGCGTGCCCAGTAACTTTATTTTTTATTGTTGGCCAGACGTGCATTTTACTTTGCTGCAGGATGTTTTTATGTTTCTGTGAATAGTCTCCAGCTTTGTTCAGCGTGGCTAAGGAGGCCCTTCTCACATGGCCCCGTGGGGCCATGAGTTCTGTTACCCAGAAACAACTTGAACCTCTCAATCTTCCTCTTAAGATTTTGTTAGACGTGCCCAGAGCTGCACTCAGTGTTTGGGGCATCACCCCTGCCCCCTCCACTGAGGCAGGACCCTTCTGAGGGCCGGGGTGGGGCTCCAGGAGCTGTGAGGTCATCCAGGTTGGCTGTGTGCAATCCGGGGCTGTCGGCTGTAATCCGGGGGTGGCTGTTCCTGCAGTCTCAGAAGAACCTTCTGGTAGGTGTGCGAGGAGATCTCAGCGGAAGACCTCGGGTGGGCCCTTGGATCTCTGGGGTTCTCTCTTGGCATTTTTCTCTCCTGTTCCCCGAATGCTGTGGACTCCAGCCTTCTTCATTCTGTCCCTTTCACTCAAGAGAGTCTGTCCTGCTCTAGCTGGGTTTCCCCTCCCCACACACTCTGAGTGCGAGATGCCTTTTAACCATCTCCCACCCTTGAAAGGTTGCTTGCGATGTTGTCTGGAAGAGGTTCCTTACAACACCCAGATGGCCAACGTTCCAGATGAGTCAAAGGCTCCGATGGGGCTCCTCCGGAAGGCAACATCACCTACCACGTGATTGCCTTGACATCTGGGATCTGACTTTGGGAGGAAACTGGCATCTGTAACTGCTTAGTTCCACTGCTAGGTCTTTGATTTGGCCAATGGGCATTGTCTCATTCTTGTTCAGCTGAAGGGAAACAGGAGATCGCTGACTCTGGTAATCCTCTATTTAAAAAAAAATGTGGAAGGGCGCCTGGATGGCTCAGTCGGTTAAGCGTCGACTTCGGCTCAGGTCATGATCTTGAGGGTTGTGAGTTTGAGCCCCCTGTCGGGCTCTGTGCTGACAGCTCAGAGCCTGGAGTCTGCTTCGGAGTCTGTCTCTGTCCCTCTCCTGCTCACATTCTGTCTGTCTCTCTTTCAAAAATAAATAAATAAACATTAAGAAAAATACATGGAAGAGGAGCGCCTGGGTGGATCCGTCAGTTAAGCATCTGACTCTTGATTTCTCCTCAGGCCATGATCTTCTGGCTCCTGAGATCAAACGCTACATCAGACTCTTCGATGACAGCACAGAACCAGCTTGGGATTCTCTCTCCCTCTCTCTGGTCCTCCCCATTCATGTTCTCTCCTTCTCTCTCTTGAAATAAATAATAAACATGAAAACATTAGATTTAATGTTTTATAAAACTTGCAAGGGTTTCAAACACAGTATTTTAATTTCTTTATAGCCAATGGTCTCCTCAGTTAAAAGAAAAATACATGAAAAAGATTTTACATTTGGCTAAGGGGCTGCAGTGCTATCTGCTACTCACAGGATCTGAAGTAGTAGCATTGGCGAATGATATGCTTCTAGAAATATTAGAACATATTTAAGGGATTCTTGTAATAGTATCTCCCTCACTTGCCAGCTTCTATTTTAGCCAAGACTCTTGCTCGCAAAAAATGGAAGTCCAATTCAAACTAGCTTAAGCAACACTCTTTAAACAGATCCCCCTACAAAAATGGAATTTATAGGTTTACTTAGCTCTAACGCTTTAGAGAGAGATAGGGAGGTAGGGCTTATTTCAAACAAAGTTTTCAGATTCCTTCCTGTACCTCCACTTAGCTCTTAGCTGTCTCTCCCCGTCTTCATTATCAGCCTGGCAAGACCACGTTTTTGTTGGCCTTAAGCTTTTGATTTCATAAAGGAAGACAGAATACTTTTTCTGCTATCTCTGGCTAAAGTCCTCTGTGGAGGGGTACCCCAGCTGGCCAGGCTTGGGTTTCGTACCCACCCTTGCTGTTGGGTCAGGAGGTCAGGCCCACGGGCCACGGGGCTAGAGCAAGGTTCCCGTGGAGGAAGGTTTCTCGTTCTTGGCCGCACAGAGAGTCTGGGTCTTGTCACTCTTTGCTGTGGGGGCTGGGCTGTGCACTGTAGATATTTAGCAGTATCCCTTGTGCCTACCGCCTTCACCCATTGTGACAGCCAAAAATGTCTCCAGATGTTGCCAGATGTCCCCTGGAGGGCAAATTCGGCCCCATGGAAAACCGCTTCTATGGCAGGAGAGTAGTTTTTATAGGAAGGGATCCTGGGGAGACATATAGGCTACCCCCCACCCCAATGTGTTTTCCGAGAGCAGTAGGAGCTGGTCTACAGCTGTGATCTGGGACAAACCCACAAGCGCTGTGGTGGTTACGATTCAGTGTGCTGCTTTTATCTTACAAACTAATTTTGGGAAGGGGTTCATAAAGGCTGGAGGACACCTGTGACATCTATATACGAAGGTCAGAGCAGAACCAGAAGAGATGAAAACCCTGTGGTGTCACGGTAAGAATTGTAATCTAAGACTGAAATGGCAAGGTTTATTTTAGTTCATTCTAGTGCTAGGAATGGGATCTTCCTTAAACTACTTAATCTCTAACCATCAGCTTCCTTCAATATAGAAGATGATTAATGGTATCAGACCCATGAATTGATAATGTATGTGACAGTCTTGGATAAGCTGCAAATGTGCAAATGGAGGGGAGGAGTTAACTGTCCTCTTCAATTCATTGAATATGGAAGCTACTTGGCTGACGTCTGATTGTTTAGAAGAGCCCATCCAGATGTTATTTCTGCCTCATTTATTCTGTATCTGCCGAGTGTCATATTGTTTTTTTATTTCCTTCTTTCCTTCGTTTCTTCCTTCTCCCCCTCTCATTCTCCTCCCTTACCTTCTCTCTTTTTGTTTTGTTTTGTTTTTTAAAAAATTTCTTTAATGTTTTATTTATTTTTGATACAGAGAGAGACAGAGCATGAGAGGGGGAGGGGCAGAAAGAGACACAGAACCGGAAGTAGGCTCCAGGCTCTGAGCTAGCTGTCAGCGCAGAGCCTGATGCAGGGCTTGAACCCAAGAACGTGAGATCTGACCTGAGCCGAAGTCGGAGGCTTAACTGACTGAGCCACCCAGGCACCTCTCAGTTTGTTGGTTAATGTAGAGATGTCAAAGCTAAAAGAAAGAGGATAGCTATTTTTATTTTCTAGTATATTCCAAGACGCAAAAGAATGCTTACCTGGTTAATTTCAATTCTTTTTCTGTTCCTGCTGTTAAAAAAAAAAAAATCAAAACCATTTCCAGTGCATTGAGCTAACTGTGGGTAAGAGTCCTAGAAAAGATACTATCCCTATGAAGGCAGACATGATGTCCTGATGCTGCCTGGTAGATATGTCCTCCACTCCCTGGCTCTGTTCCATCCCGGTAATAACCCAACCGATTAATTCCGTGGGATTTAAGCTTCTGGTCTTTGTCTTAACAAATCAGAAATTGCCAGAAAATGTTTGAACAAATAGTCAAGGGTAGAATACATCCCAGAAACAAACAGATGACCTAATCCTGTGTCAGATGCGGGGCTAAATGATTCATCTCTTAAAAGACACTTAGAGTCAGTGTTTACTTCCCAAGTGAAAGAGAGAAAATTTGCTTCTTGATCTAAACCAGTTGTAGAAAAATTTCAGAGTGTCACCTTTTGGAGCAAACATTGTTTGACTTTTGGATTAGATTCATGATTTATTATGCAAGACCCTCCTTCGAGTTTTCAGTTAAGAATGCTGTGTTTGTTCCTTTTCTGTTGTAGAAACAGGCTTTTCCTGGGTAACATCTCTTGTGATCATTATCAGTGGATCGTTTTTTTTCATATTCTTGTTTCGGATCTAACAGTTGCTGAAACGAACACAAACATTTCTCAGCCAGTAAAATACCTCCTAAAAGATGCTTTCTTCTCAGCAGGAAGCTTTGGATACTTCCGGAAAAATTCCGCATTTTTTTAAGTAGGAGACCATGCAAATACTCATCACGATTTACATGTGAATAGTACCAACTACAGGAAATCAGAGCGAGAGTTTGAGAGAGAGAGAGAGAGAGAGAGAGAGAGGAGAGAAGGGGGGGCAGGAGAGAGAGGGAGAGAGAAAGAGAGGAAAATTTTATTATGTGCTTGGCGAGGAGTCTTTCAATGTTTATAGTCTGGGAACGGATACAGCAAAAGCCTTTCTGCTGTTGTTAGGCAGGGCCCGAATTCCTGTCCCACCCCCCACCCCCATCCACAGCCTTGGAGTCAAAATAACACTCTCCCTACACTCATTAGGTCCCCCGCCCCCCAGCATATTTCTACAGCTGGAAATTAAGGACGCAAGGGCACTGATTAATCATTTTTGAGTTAAGCACCCTCCTCTCTTCTACCTCTCCCGCCGCTTTCTGTTTTGTTTTGTCGTAAGGACCTATTTCCTTTCTAATGAAATTTGGGTAGGACCTTTGTGTTTGAAAGTTTGTTTCTGGGTCCTCGGGTGGGGGTGGGCGGTTTCCTTTACTGGCATCGTCCACCCTGTGGACTTCGGCAGACACTGGGGATTCGCTGGAGATCCGTGTGTGGAATGGGGGGGTTGGGGAGGAGGAAGGAGCCACTTCTGCTTTTCCAAATGCGTCCTCAAACACACATAGCTGTCTACACACGGAGTGGAGTGTAGAACTGGTGATTCCAACTGCTTCTGGGTTTTTTGAAATGTCAACCAACAGAAAAAAGAACCCAAATCATTCCTCTTATTCAAGGATATCCGAGAACTTTGGCCACAACCTTATTTTTAAAAGCATAACATATTCGTAACTCGAATAAAATTCTTTCCCAGGGCTCCCTGAGATAATGCCTCCCTAAAAAATGTCTCAGATGTATGAGTCAGTCTCGGGAGCTGACCATGGAGCCACTGGCCACACTTGTGTTTTTTCAGAATCACTGGGGATAACTGGAAATAATTTTATAAAATAAAGGAAATACTCTTTGTCCTTTCTTTCTTTTTTTTTTTTCCTGTTCTTTTGGGGGATGAGAAGAGACAGAGTCTTTGTTTCAAGTACAGCCAAGATCTAAGAATAAGACAAATACAGTAGAATTCTTTCCTAAGTGGTAGACATGGCCCGGTTTCCCACAGCTCCGGGATCTGGTCTCCATCAAGGTTTCAGTGTGTGGGCTTTGTGTCAACCTAAGGTGTACCTAGGGTTCCCTCAATATGAAAGCAAAAGCAATGAAATGATTTATTTTACTGGATTTGAATTCACTAAATACAGCGCTTGAATCATGTACAAAATCCCATTGTTCTAATATCAAGCCTTGCGTCCATTGTCAAGTTTAATGAAAAGGCAGTGAACCTGGAGGGTCTCTGATGGAATCCACCGCCTAATTAACAGCCCTTGGATTGTGCACACCTGACATTTTAAGGGCTTCCTGATGATCAAAGTTCAACCATATTTTATTGTTTCAACAGCTCCACTGCTTTAGTTTCTGTTTACTTTCATTTCCCCTGGGCAGCACTCTCTAATCGGGGCTTAAGTTTTTATCCTATACTTTTGAGAGGCGCTCAAATTACCCTGTTCCAGTCAGAACAATCCTTTAACTACGGCAGATTCTGCTCACTTTAAACAGAATTGCCACTACTGTGCATTTGTCCCATAGATGCAGGAAACACTATTATCGTTGGGAATTGAACTAGACCCATTTCCCTCAGGGGACTGTTTCGTCACCTCTTCCCCCCCATCACATCATCCCTCATGAGTTTTATCAGAATTAAATAAAAATGGATGATGTGGTTGCAAAGAGCTACAGGGAAGAGAAAATCTATTTGCAAGGTCTTTGCCTATTACTTGTGCCTAAATAAGATTGTTCTCTGATCATTTGCTGACTGTTTATAGGAGAAAATCATTCCTTATTCCTGACTCGGAAGTCTAGAAGACGATCATAGGAGGAGGCACAACATACTTCAACCATTTTCATCCCTTTCATCCCACAGTGTCCTTATGAGTATTCAGGCAGTATTTTTGCTGATGATGCAATGAAACAACAGGCGCTAAGGAGGTTTTCTAGAACTCGAGATTTATCTACTTCTCAGGATAATCAAAGACTACTTCTTCAGAGGGGTCTGCCACGAAGAACCTCTGTGAAATCCTGCCATCCCTCCCCATTTTTCTTTTTGGCCTGCTTCGTTTTCCTTCAAAGCACTCATCACCTCTCAAACAGCACCACCCAATAGAAATAGAGTGCAAGCCACACACGAAATGTAAGATTTTTTAGGAACCCCATCAAAAAGGTAAAAAGAAACAAGTGAAGTTCATTATAATAGCATGTTTTATTAAACTCAACGTGTCATTATCATTTCAACGTCAAATCACTATGAAATGATTGTTAATGAGATATTTTTATATTCATTCTTCGGGCTAAGTCTGCAAACTCTGATGTCTATTTTACACTCGATCTGCCGGGCCACATTTCAGTGGCTCGGTGGCCACAGGTGGTCTATGGCTGCCATATTGGAATGCGTAGCTCTAGGATATAATGTTCAAGCCATGAGTGACTGTTTTATTCACCAAGCACCTACTTAGTCCACAGTGAATAGTCAGGGAAACAGCAAATGAATATTAAAATTATAAGGACCACCACCGTGTACTCAAAGGTCTGCAATATTAGATGTTTCCCAGCATGCTTCAAGGCCTTTGGTTCTTCTCTTTCTCCTAACCTTTCCCTCTTGCCTACTACTCCAAGAATATCAACATGCAGAAAAGGTAACTTTGAACATTTATTTCACAACTTGAACCCATTTTTCTGGGAAAAGTCAATGCCGTGTCCTACGGTGACTCTGCACACACGCCCTACAGGATGGACTCAGTCAAGTCCTATCTGAACTTGATGTTGCCCTTCTCGATTCTATGTTCCCTTCTTTAGTCAGTTCTCCAGGTGCCTACTCAGCAATGGTTCATAACACGTTAAAAAAGATCATACCTCCGTTGGTATTTTGGCAACGCACACTTCCCTCAAGTCTAGTAAGCAAAACGTTTGAGCAGGTGCTTCAGGTACCCCGCAGGGCAGCATAGACACGGGCCCCGCATTTGAAGAGCTTTCAGTCCGGCAGGGGAGGAAGACAAGTGAATGATAATTACAATGGTGACACAGGAGTGTGTGATGGCAAAGCCACAGGCTCTGGAGACAGACAGAGGGGGTTCAAATCCCAGCGCTGCCACTGACTGATGATATGGAGTTGCACTGGTCACGGTATATCTGTCTGTCTCAGTTTCCTCATCTGTAAAGTGGAGATAATAATAGTATGCACAGCACAGTGTTGTTGTGAGGGGATAGATGGGTATGTTCACTGCACTGTCACACCCCATGCGAAGGGGTGGCCTTGGGTCATTGCCACCTACGGTTAAGAGACATCTATTTCTAATATGTTAGACATAAGAGAAGTGTGCCTGGCATTGACACATAGAAAATTCATAGTATTAGCTATTATTATTCATTAATTATTTTTTTGAGAGAGAGAGCATGAGCAGGAAAGGGGCAGAGAGAGAGGAGGACAGAGGATCAGAAGTGGGCTCTGAGCTGACAGGCCGACATCACAGACCCGATGTGGGTGTTGAACCCTTGAACCGTAGGATCACTACCCAGGCCAAAGTCAAACACTCAACTGACGGAGCCACCCAGGCGCCCTTATGATTATTATTACTATTATTATTATTATTATTATTGAGAGAAGATGGCCCTCTCGCAGAATTCAGAGGGCACACCAGGCTGGACACTGAAAGCTCAGGTGACATTTCCTGGAGGATGAACCCGATGATGAGTCGCAGGTGGCCAGATGGAGACTTTAAGTCGGGGCACAGTCCGCGTGAAGATGCGGAAGCCAGAGCTCCTGGGGGCAGTGTGAGGAACAGAAGGATGTGAGGCTGCCTACAAGCCCCAAGGCTTCTGGGGACCTGGTAGAACATACCAGAGTGAGCCACATGCAATTGTTGGTATTACACTATCTTCGAACTCTAAGAACTGAAACTGTCCACGATTTAGCCTAATATTATGGCTAAACTGTGCTGTGTGTCAAAAGCAAAAATGTAACCCCAGACCACAGCAAGCTCCTTAACAAATGGCCTGGCAAGGACACCGGGACCCTGCTGCCACCGGCTGGCCGCGCTGGTGTGGGAGAGAGCATGTGGGCAGTGGGGGGGGGCAGGGCTGATGCCCTGCTGGGTGCAGGCGCCCCCTTGGGCTCCAGGCACTCGGTGATGCCTGCTTTTAAAGAAAAACCCCAGGAGCCCCTGGGTGGCTCAGTTGGTTAAGCGTCTGACTCTTGATTTCGGCTCAGGTTATGATCTCACGGTTCATGAGTTCGAGCCCCACATCGGGCTCTATGCTCATGATTCAGAGACTGCTTGGGATTCTCTCTCCCTCTCTTTCTGACCCCCCCCCCCCACTTGTGCTTCCCTTCCCTTTCTCAAAATAAGTAAATAAGCTTAAAAATAATATTAAAAAAAGCCCCCAAATTGAAGTTTTGCAGGTTGTCCTTTGATTTTAAAATGAGCTCAGTTTGGGGGAAGGGAGGCACAGTAAGCAGGCACAGCGGTTGCTGACAGAATGTGGCTCCCTGCTGACCATGAGCTGCTAATTGTTCTGGAGTTTTCTCCATGATGGTGGGAGGGAGGCTGAACTTCTCCATCCAAGAATCTTTTGTTTTCCCCCAGGGGTTCCTTATTGAATGTTTTTCTCACTTTCTCTCGTGCTGCCTGCTGCCACCACCGTTCCCAGTCGCTCCCTTCTGGGGCACCCGGCTGGCTTGGTCAAGAGAGCGTGCGATTCTGGACCTCAGGGCTGGAAGTTCAAGCCCCATGTTGGGTATAGAGATTACTTAAAAATAAAATCTTAAAACAATCCAACAAACAGAATTGCTCCTTGCTAAAGACCTCCAGTGGCTTCCCACCATACCTGGAATCACATCCAAACTCCTCACCGCAGTTTATACGATTGTACCTAAGCTGCCCTGGCCACAGCCCCCTTCTCCGCCCCCCCCCCAACTCGGTCCCTCCCCATGACACGGTAACGACGTAAACAAGCTCCTTATTTATTTATTTATTAAAACATTTTTTTAAAATGTCTGTTTATTTTTGAGAGAGAGAGAGAGAGAAAGCAAGGGAGGGACAGAAGGAGAGAGAGAATCCCAAGCAGGCTCCTCACTGACAGCACAGAGCCCCACGGAGGGCGGGGGGGAGGGCTCAAACCCACAAACCATGATATCATGATCTGAGCTGAAACCAAGAGTCAGATACTCAACCAACTGAGCCCCCCAGATGCCGTTGATCATTACTCCTTTTTAAAAAATGTTTATTTATTTTTGAGAAAGAGAGAGAGACAGAGCATGAGTGGGGGAGGGGCAGAGAGAGGGGGACACAGAATGCAAAGCAGGCTCCAGGCTCTGAGCTGTCAGCACAGAGCCCGACGTGGGGCTTGAACTCACAAACCGCAGAGATCATGACCTGAGCCGAAGTCGGATGCTCTACCGACTGAGCCCCCCAGGCGCCCCCCCTTACACTCTCATACTTTATGGCCAATTCTTCCTCCCTCCCTCTGTTCCTCTCTCCCTTCCCTTCTTCCTTCCTTCCTCTCTTCTTTCCTTTTCCTCATCTTTTATGCACTTATTTTCCTCCTTGTAAAACTAAGCCAGGTGCTGTGACAGGCAGGGGGAGACCGGTGTGACAGGACACGCCTGTGGCCTCCTCTTTGAAATCTGCTTGAAGATGCTGAGCGCAGAGAGGACAACAGGTAAGTAGGCGGCGAGCTGCGCTCATTCAGTCACTCTGCAGAAGATCCCAGCGGTGAGCGCGCCGCCAAGGTCATGGCTGCGGAACACCCGGCTCTGCGGCCGAAGGGAAGGCCGGGCTGCGGTGCGGCTGCTCAGGAAGTGCCATCTCTTCCTGGCTGAGAGGCCTGAGTGCAGCTGCAGCCCCACACGTCCCGCCGTGTCCGGCGTCCTGGGGGGCGGCCCTTTCCCGGGGGGCGGGGGGGCGTCCGCTGTGGTTCCGTGGCTGGGGTCCGTTTCCCAGTAGCGGCCCTAGACTTTGCAATACGCACTTACAGACACATACATACACCTTTACAACTGACCACAGTCTACTTTCGTTTTTTTTATGTTTTATTTCTTTTAAAATTATTTTTAATGTTTATTTATCGTTGAGAGAGAGAGACAGAGCGTGAGCAAGGGAGGGGCAGAGAGAGAGGGAGACACAGAATCAGAAGCAGGCTCCAGGTTTTGAGCTGTCAGCACAGAGCCCGACACAGGGCTCGAACCCACGAACCATGAGATCATGACTTGAGCCGAAGTCAGACACTCAACCGACTGAGCCCCCCAGGCGCCCCAACAGTCTACTTTCAAATATCATTAGGCCGCATCACAGATAGTGACAGTTGAATCTTGAGCAACAATGGATTTGAAATGTGTGGGTCCACTTATATGCATCTTTTGTTTTTTAATTTTTGTAACATTTATTTATTTTTTGAGAGACAGAGCATGAGCAGGGGAAGGGCAGAGAGAGAGGGAGACCCAGAATCCGAAGCAGTCTCTAGGCTCCAAACTATCAGCCCGGACCCCAACTCGGGGCTTGAACTCACAAACCGTGAGATCATGACCTAAGCCAAAGTCGGACGCTTAACTGACTGAGCCACCCAGGTGCCCCACTTTTTTTTTTATAAATATGACACAGTACCCCAAACGTGTTTTCCTTATGGTCTTCTTAATTACTTTTCTCTAATGTACTTTATTGTAAGAAAGCAGTATATGGTACATATAACATACAAAATATTTGTTAATTATTTATGTTATCAGTAAGGCCTCTGGTTAACAGTAGGCTATTAGTAGTTAAGTTTTGGGGAGTCAGAAGTTATATATGGACAGTTATATAGGGTGTCAGTGGTCCTTACCCTCATGTTGTTCAAAGGTCACTTGTGGTAACAAAACCCTCTTAAACTCTGTATAATTGCTGCCCTTTTTCTTATCCATAAGCATACAATATACACACATGAGAATACATCACCGAATGCATTGTTTCAATTATTATTTTGAATACACCGTTAGATCACTTAAGAGTAAGAAAAATAGAAGCACCTGCGTGGCTTAGTCAGTTAAGCGCTGACTCTTTTATTTATTTTTTTAATATTTATTTATTTACTTTGAAAGAGAGAGAGAGAATGAATCGGAGAGAGCCAGAGCGATGGGGGGAGAAAGAGAAAGAGAGGGAGAGAGAGAATCCCAAGCAGGCTCCGCATTGTCAGGGCAGAGCCAGACGCGGGGCTTGATTCCACGAACCTCGAGCTCATGACCTGAGCTGAAATCAGGAGTCAAACCTAGCCCCCTGAGCCACCCAGCCGCCCCAAGCTTCCGACTCGATCTCAGCTCAGGTGTCCATCTCAGGGTCTTGAGGTCAAGTCCCATGTTGTGCTCCACGCTGGGCATGAAGCCTGCTTAAAAAGAAAAATGTCTCGCGTGCTGGACCAGAAACGGAAAGTCTGCCTGGATGGTTTCAAGAACCAGAAAAAAAAAGTGATGGACTGAAAATGTCAAGTAAAAAAAAGAATTGGAAGTGGGGGTGCAGCACTCATTGGGCTCCATCTGGGAATTTTAGACTCTTGCTGGAAATTTCAAAGGTGCCTGAAAGAGAAAGTTTTAACTGATGTACTGGCCCCATGTGGGAAAATTGTGTTACTGACAAGCCCGTGGGCAGAGAAAGGTGAACTGAATTCTGTGTTTCTCAACACCTGGTGGTGTGTCCAGGCCAGTCACTTCACTAACCTCCTTTCCTTACCCAGAACCTGGGTGGTGGGCATTTACCGGAGGTCGTGGTGGGGATTAGTGGTCGTAGCAGAAGGCATACTCCGCAGATAACAGAGAAGAAACGTGAGAGATCGTTATAGAATTACCTTTGTCCTTTCCTTACCTATGAAAAGAAACTGAAAGAACGTTCACTTAATTCTCCGAGAACGCAGGAAGCCATTCAAGGTGAGCACAAGGCAACCGGGGTTGAAGAACACGACGTGGAAAGCAATTTTGGGCAATAGAGAAACCGTGATTCATTATTCAAATCTGTCCGAAGATTCTGGGCACATCTGGCAAAGTGGAAGGGGCTGAGCTCTTCTTCTTGGAGTCTGTCTTCACTGGGAGGTTTCTCCCTTGAGAGAATCATTTTATAATCCGGTAACTGAGACGTAAGGGAGAAATATCTTACTAAAAGCAGTAAATGGCTGGGTAGCAAATTTTTTTTTAAAGTAATTTCTACACCCAATGTGGGGCTTGAACTCAGGAGTCCAAGATCAAGAGTCACATGCTCTACTGACCGAGCCAGCCAGACACCCCCTCTTTTTTTGGGGTCGGGTAGCAAATCTTAATTAGTTTTTAGATGCACCACTAAACAAGTCTATGTACTGCTCAGCACCGGGGTATCCTTTGGTGGTGGAGAAGAACCTCAAAGCGCAAAGATGCCCCCTCGCCCTTTGAACATTTTCATCTGCTGTGTCTTCCCCACTCTGAGGGAAGTGATGCATTAAAATTAAGCCGAGGCTTCTCATGGCGGTTAGCAAGATGTGCCTGGACCGAGTCTGTCCTGGAGGTCCAGCCCGGGACTGACCTCTCCTGACCCCCCCTGTGACCTGGGATGAATTCACTAACATCCTGAGCCTCCACCATCTCACCTTGTTGTTGCAAAATCGAAATACTGACCATGCCCGAAGAAAATCCAGCTCAGCACCTGCTGAAGCTTAGTTTTCTTTTAGAAAAGAGCTGGGTTAGTAGGTTTTCAAAGTCTAAATGCTTCTCTGCACACCGTGGTTAAGAAAGCCTGTTGAAATTAAAAAGACGATTCAGAAGAAGAGGGAAAATGCTGGGAAAGTGAAGAATTCGGGATGATCAAGACTAATCTTGTGTGTCAGGAAAGCCTGTGGTGTTTACTTTCCTAGAATCACTTCTGCATCTAGCCTGGAAGTGGACAAAGATGGGGAGAGACTGGGGAAGAGCCCCACCGAAGGGGGAAGGTGTTCCACTTTCATGAAGGAGCCGGTGGTGTTACCCACCAGCATGTGAGGACACCCGCTGAGCCAATGTCTATGGAGATTTACGCACCAGCAAGCGCCAACCTAGCCCGGTGGCACGCTGTGCCACTGTCACTGCATCTGCCATCACCCCCACACCCACGTTCCCAAGGGCTGTAGAACTGCCCTCAGGGGGTTCACACTGGCTCCTGGGGAAGGAGGCAAAAAATCTCCCTCTTGTTAGAAAACACACATGTAGGTTACAGTATGAGATACAGCCCGACAGTGAAATTAACACAGATATGTGACGGTGAAATTAACGTCTCAAAGGGGACAGTTAAAAAAAAAAGCTACATGCTTCTGATTCTGTGTCTCCCTCTCTCTCTGACTCTCCCCTGCTCCCACTGTCTCTCTCTGTCTCTCGAAAGTAAATAAAAAACATTAAAAAAAGAAAAAGAAAAAGAAAAAAAGACTACAAAACTTCCTTAAGGGAGTTGCAAGTGAAAAACATGTTGAGTAACTTGGCTAACACTGGATTAACGGGGCAGATGGAACACGAGAGGGGGGTACGTATCTAATACAAGACTGTAAAAACGGAAGGACTTCAGAAGATGGGAGGTCGTGGGAGCAGAGACTTCGTGTGTGAGGAAAGCCTGTTAAATAACGTGGAGATTTCCCCTAAAGAAGGAATATCATCCTGTTTACTTCTTCCGCTTCCCTGTCTAGAAGGCTGTATTGCACGCGGAGAAGAGCACAGACCTGTTAAGAATTCTGGCTCTGCCGTTCATTTGCTGTGTGGCCTTGGGCAAGCTACTGACCTCTCTGGGCCGCATCTATCACCCGGGGTGAGTCTGTGTCAAGGACCAGAGGAAGAGCAGGTGTTTGGTAACTGTGAAGTCATTTTGATCTCCTCCTCCCGGTTGGATAGGAGGGCAGATGAGCTAGTAGTGGTTGGAATTTTTAGCAAGAGAAATCAATTCCTTTTAGAGAAACTTCTGTGCACTGACATTTTATTTGTATTTTAGTCCTCGTCTCTTATTTCGAGCCTCCTCTGCCAAAGCTCCGGCTCTTAATTTTCTTTTGAAATTTCTGATAATGCAAATACCAAGGATGCATTCTGTGACCAGTGTTGCACCCACATTGTGATATTTAATCCTGACAGCAGCCCCGTGAAGGCTTGCCCTTGATCTTCATCAGTTTTTTAAAGTTTTAGCCATTCTGGTAGGTGTGCAGGGGCATCTTGTGGAGACTGAAGATGTTGGACAGCTCATCCGTTCATATGTCATGTCTGTTCTTTAATTTGTTCAAATCTTTCCCCCATTTAAAATATTGGGTGGTTTGGGGGTGCCCAGCTGGCTCAGCGGTGGAGCATGCAACTCTTGATCTTGGGGTTGTGAGTTCGAGCCCCATGTTGGGTGTAGAGTTTACTTAAAAAATATTGGGTGGTTTGTTTTCTCATGACTGAATTTGGAAGTTTTAATGTTTATTTTTGAGAGAGACAGAGCATGAGCAGGGGAGGGGAGGGGCGGAGAGAGAGACACACACACAGAATCTGAAGCAGGCTCCAGGCTCTGAGCTGTCAGCACAGAGCCCGACGAGGGGCTCTAACCCGTGAACTGCAAGATCATGACCTGAGCCGAAGCCAGATGCTTAACCGACTGAGCCACTCGGGCGCCCCAAAATTTAGAAGTTTTAAAACTCACATTCTGGATACAAATATGTGATTTGTCGGAGATGGGATTTGCAAATACTTTCTTTTAGTCTGTGGCATGTCTTTTTCTCTTGTTAACAGTGCCTTTGGCAGAGCACAGATTTTAAATTTGATGGTGTCCAACTTATCGACGTTTTCTTCTGCAACTTGGTGGTTTTTTAAGTGTTGTTTGTAGCTGATGTTTAAAAAGTTTTTTTTTTTAAACATTTATTTATTTCTGAGAGACAGAGTGTGAGCATGGGAGGGGCAGAGAGAGGGAGACACAGAATCTGAAGGAGACTCTAGGGTCCAAGCTACCAGCACAGAGCCCGATACGGGGCTCGAACCCACAAACCGTGATATCGTGACCTGAGCTGAAGTTGGACGCTAAGCCAACTGAGCCACCCAAGCGCCCCACAGCTAATGTTTTCAAATGCCATGAGCCAATCAAAATGCATCTGGGGGCCACATACATTCCTCAGCCCACACGTGGGTGGGATTTTTAGACGAGAAGGAAGCTCAGGGACTGTGAAGCCTTGAAAGTGTGCGTCTCTGGTCTCGCATGGCAGGGACTGTGACTGACCGAGGGCCCCAGAGTCCCCATTTGGGCTCTGAGTCCCCATTTGGGCCACATCCACGGTCCCCTCAGGTTGTTCCTTACCGACGACATGGGACCCGGACACGAAAGCAGGCTCATTTCCGGGAGACGGGGCTTTGACCAAACTTCCTGAGGCCGGCACACAGTCTCAGACTTTTCCTACCCACCTTCTTTCTTCCTTTTCTCCTCTGCAGGGGTTAGACTGGCGTGCAGTGTGCCTCTTCTCCCACGTCCCGTGGCTCCCTCCTCGTGTCCCCTCCCATGAGGCCCCCCTGGGAAGTGTCTCGTGGGCCTCTTCCCAACGTGGCGTCCGCTAGTCTGCTCATCCAGAGAAGCAATCCAATACAAGGGATCACATGTGTCAGGAATCCACCATCGCGTCCGCCAGGCCTGGCCGGTGATGTAAATGAGTAAAGGGGTTCAGGTGAGGACCGAGGTGAACCGAAACCCCGTGCCTTGTCTCATGAGGACAGCGTCTGTCTAGTTCTGACTGTGGCCAAGTTGGAATGTGAGCCAGGGTGGAGCATCGTTATATTTTTAACTAGAAAAACTTCAGAAAAGTTACAGTCCCTAAATCAATCCACTGGTTTGGCAGAAGAAGAAATCAAGGTAAGAGAAGGGCCTCTCCTAAGAGCACCTGTGTGTTGGGTGGCAGAAGGTGGGCAGAATCCAGAGATGCCAGATTCGCACCCAGCTCATGCCTTTCTTCCTCTCTATTCATTATTGGCTGATGCTGTGGGTCTGTATTCATTTATTAGTTATCTATTACCATGTAACAAATTATCCACATGCACAAAAATATAACAACTCATAACAAGACAGTTTCCGTGGGTCAGAATCTGGACTCTGCTTCGCTGGGTCTCTGGTAACTCTGCATTCAAGGTGTGAGCTCAGGCTGGGGTCTCATCTGAAGGCTCAGCTGGTGCTTCCAAGCTCATGCAGCTGTTGGTAAGATTTGGTTCCTCAAGAATTGTTGGATGAGGATTTCAGGTCTTTTCTTGCTGTTGGTCAAAGGCCAAGGGCGTTTCCTTGCCCCCAGGCTTTCCAACATGGCCACTTGTTTCGTGGGCATATGCAAGCCGAGAAGGGGGTAGAGTGGGTCCGCTAGCAGGATGGAAGTCACAGTCCTCTGCAACCTAACCACGGAAGTGACGTTGTTGGGTATTCTATGTGTTAGGAAGTCAGGAGGTCAGCCCACACTCGAGGGGAGGGCATTACCCAGGGACGCTGATGCCAGGCAATGGGGACCACTGGGGGCCATGTTCGAACACTGCCTACCACTTTTTCCGGCATCTTTCTGGGAAAATGGGAAATCCCCACTTGTGTTTATCTTTCTCTTCGAAGCCAGGAAACTGCTTTTGAGGGGAGAGGTGAGGGATCGATCTTAAAACAAAAACAAGTGCTGATATAAGTGGAGAGAAAGATTGAGAAGCGACAACCAGGTTGATGAGGACAAGACGGAATGAAGTGGCAGGGGTAGGGTGAGGCGGGCAAGAGGAGGCTACAATCCAGGGCAACAAGACCCTCCTGCTCCTCCCCCCACCCGCCCTGCTGCCCTGACTGTGACTGAGTCCTCAGAACTGCTTCGAGGTTGGTGTTAGTATTATATTCATTTTACAGGGGAGGAAACAGGCTCCAAGAGGCTGTGAGACTCGCCTAACGTCAAAGCCAGAGGGGACGGGCGCAGGAACTGACCAATGCTTATTTCACCCCAATATCCTCCACCAGAACATGTCCCAAACTTTATCCTTTTTTTATTTTAATGGTTTTATTTATTTTTGAGAGAGTGCAAGTGGGGGAGGGGCAGAGAGAGAGAGAGAGAGAAAGAGAAAGAGAGAGAGAGAGAGAGAGGGAGACTGAAGATCTGAAGCGGGCTCTGCCCTGACAGCAGTGAGCTGGACGTGAGGCTTGAACTCACGGACCGTGAGATCATAACCTGAGCAGGAGTTGGACGCTCCAGCAACTGAGCCACTCAGGTGCCCCCCGAACTTTATTCCTTCCTGTACAAACTGTCATAGTTGCTACCAGATCCAGAATCACTTATCCTACATCACATCTGGACACATTTTGCTATCCCTTCTCCCTAACGGGCAACGGTCCAGGACCTGGCCTGGGAGAGCAGAGTTCAACCCCGAGCCTGACCACAAGCTGAACTCCCTGTGCAAGCGGCTGCACCTCTCTGAGCTGCAGAACGGGGTGCCTGGGCTCAGTTTGCTGGGAGACAGAGAGACTAAGTGAGACAGTGGAACTAAATCACGAGGCACAGGGTAAGTGCCCCATAAATATAAAGCTGAAGGGCCCCTCAAGAATTAGGGTCTCTCTGTTTTAACTCCTCTCCGAGATGTATCCACGGTTAGCACATTTCCAACAACATCATCACAATTAAGGAACTCCTTAGTCCTCTCCGTGACCCCCCCCAAATTTGCCATTAAGTCTTTGTAAAATTGGAAAGTAGATTTAATGTCCTGTGGTTTGAGGCAGTATCAAATAGCCTGTTCCTCTGGATAAAATAAGATAAATATATTTTCTATAGCATTTTTCTTCTTCATCTTTCTCATACTCGTGGAAACCATGATGATAATGTAGCATCCTGACAAAGACACAGATCTGGGGGTCCGTAGGAGGTGGTTTTGATTCCTGATCGCTCCATTCATTGGCTTTGTGCCCTTGATTCTCTGCTTCAATTTCATTAAGTCAGTTGGGAAAGCTCTTAGCTCTCAGTAGCAACTGCCAACGATAGCCCAACAGAGACTTCAATAAACAGGTATTTTTTTCTGTCACTTAAAAGGCAGGCCGTTACTATTCCGTTTCGAGAGCTTAAGAATGTCAGAGCTCAGGGGCTATCTCAGCCCTTGTTGATATTCGCAGGATGCGGAACTCACAGCCCTCTCTGGGCAGGGAACGAGGGACACCGTGTCCTTCCGAGGACAGCAGATCTGCCCGGCGACCTCCCGTCTGTGCTCCGTTGGTCTGAGTTGTATCATGTTGCGGAATTGCAAGGGAGCCTGGGGAAGGCTGCAGGGTGGATGGGGTGAGGGGAAGGGGGGTATCGTGAGGGTTCCCTGAGAGAATCCATCTCTCCGGGCCAGGAACACTGGATTTCAGGGTCCTGTGGTGAGTAAGCGTCAGACACAGGACAAAAACTTTCTTCTACCAGACTGGGAAGCCCCATGAGGGGAAGGCTTTTCTGTCTTTCCTGTTTGTTACTCTAGTTCAAGGCCTAGAACATAGATAACCATGGGGTGCGGCTCAATAAATATCTGATAAGTGAATGAACCAGTTAGTGATAATTTGTTACACTTCTTTAGCTTACTGTCATTCATCATTTTCTCAAAAGAACATTTATTCGATGCCTATTAAATAAACATCAGAACGTGAGAGCAACCTTGTTCATTGCTTGCTGTGTAATGCATTGACCCCAGCTGTAGCGACTTCGCATGACAGACATTTCTTATTTCACGCAGTTCCTGAGGTCAGAAATCCCTGATAGCAGTTTGAATGGGTGGTTTTGGCCCAGGGCCTCTTACAAGCAGTCAAAGTCAAAAGCTGCTGGCATCTCGGCTTGACTCAATAACATTGGAGGATCTCCTTCCAATATGGTCCACGTGGCACACTGTTGGCTGGGCGCCTCCGCTCCTTTCCAGAATACTGCCCGAGTGGCCCAATGAGGTGGCAGGTGGCTTCCAGATGGAAGGAATGAGGGGGACACGGCAATGTGTTTGATGGCCGGTCTTCAGTGCCACCCAATGTCACTTGCACGATACTCTACTCGCCAACAACAAGGCCTCAGGTCCGGCCTACGTTCAAAGCAAAAGCAAATAGCTTCTGCCTTTTGAAGCAGGGACGTGTCCATGAACTTGTGGCCACATTTTAAAAGCACCATCATCTGTTCTGTTCATCGCCCTATTTCTAGCATCAAGATATGCATGGGTCATACAGTAGGTGTCTAATCACAGCTGGTTCCAGCCTTAGTAAGCCTTGAAGTTGGGAAGCTTTCCCTGATAAAAAGAATACAAAATTAGTTATAGAAGTTAATCTTTACGGGGCGCCTGTGTGGCTCCCTCTTCGGCTCAGGTTGTGCTCTCCTGGTTCATGAATTCGAGCCCTGCATCAGCCTCTCTGCGGGCAGCGTGGCACCTGCCTGGTCATCTCTCTCTCCTTCTCTCTGCCCCTTCCCCACTGGTTCCCTCTCCCTCTCTCTCTTTCAATAAGTAAACTTAAGAAAATAATAAAAGTTAATATTTAATTTGAATCAAAGAAGAAAATGCTACCACAAATTACAAATTTTTTTTAGTTGAAAAATATTTTTATTTTTGTCAATTTGGAAAGTTTTCATTTGGCTTGCCTATGCATTGCCAGTTTGGCGATGTACATTTTTAAGATGATTATTGTCAAATATGAGGAAACATTTGTCAGTTTTCTTTCATACAAGACCTCTTGAAGATTTCAGGGCCATTCAGGTCTTCTTGGGCGGTGATGAATCTTAAATCCCCCTTGAAGGATAATACCCACTAACCAGTTTGTGAAGTTTGGAAACATGTGTTTTATGTCAAAATGGTATTTTAGCAAGAATGTGATTTTGGTTTTTTTTATTTAAAGTTTTTAAATGTTTTTTATTTATTTTTGAGAGGCAGAGAAAGACAGCGTGAGCAGGGGAGGGTCAGAGAGAGAGAGGGAGACACAGAATCTGAAGACAGGCCCCAGGATCTGAGCTATCAGCACAGAGTCCGACGCGGGGCTCAAACTCACGACCTGTGAGATCATGGCCTGAGCCAAAGCTGGACACTCAACCGACTGAGCCACCCAGGTGCCCCTGCAAGAATGTGATTTTGTTTTTTGTTTTTTTTCTGGGTGATTGCATCATTTACTCCTCTATGTTAATTAGATGATTGTAAGGGTCAATTTGATGGGTCAACTTGACTGGATCGTGGCCTACCCAGATATTTGATTCACTTTATTTCTGGGTGTGTCTGGGAGGGTGTTTTCAGATGAAATCAGCATCTGAGTCCGGAAACTCAGGAAAGCCCTTGGCCTTGCCCAGTGTGGCTGGGCATTGTCTGATCTGCGGGAGGCCTGCCTAGGACAAAAAGGCAGAGAAAGGCAGAATTTGGCCCTTCCTGCCTGGTGGCGTGAGCTGCCATCAATCTTTTCCTGCCCCCAGCGCTCCGGGTGCTCAGGGCGTTGAGCTCAGACTCAGTTACTCGAGCTCTCCTAGCCTGAAGATGGCAAATCATGGGCCCTCTCGGACTCCACAACTGTGTGAGCCGATTCCTTCTATGAACCCTCTCCCTAAACATATATATTCTATTGTTTCTGTTTTGCTAGAGAATTCTAACACAACAATTAAAAAACCCAATAGCGTGGGGCACTTGGGTGGCTCAACTGATGAAGCATCTGACTTTGGCTCAAGTCATAATACTTTAGTTCAAGGGTTTGAGCCCTGGGTCGGGCTCTGTGCTGACAGCTAACTCAGAGCCTGGAGCCTGTCTTCAGATTCTGTGTCTCCCTCTCTCTCTGGCCCTCTCCCACTTATGTACTCTCTCTCTCTCTCTCTCTCTCAAAAATTGATTAATTAACTTAACAAAACCCTTAAATAGCGTGTCATTACTTTTATTCAAAATTATCTCTTGTTCTTACTGGTATGACTTCTATTGTATTTTGACAGAGAACTCACCATAGTTCCAAGGTCGAGATGCATCCAATGTCACAATATTTCCATAGTATTCCAAAATAATCCCAGCCCCATATGTTGGACAGGCACACGTACTTACTATTGTAGAATGAATTTCTCCCAGTGAAATTCCGATTTCAATGTCCAGATACAGTTTTTTCGGAATGCAGCCACACTCATCTGTTTACTTACCGTGTCTGGTTTTTTGCACTCTAATGTCATAGTTGAGTCATTGAGACAGAGACCTCAAGGCTGATAATGCCCCAAATCTTTACTATTAGGTACTTTACAAACAGAGGCGCTGACTAACCCTTGTCCTACAGCAAATGAGTAAGACACACTCTTGGCTTTTCAGTGTCACTGAAGCGTTGGCCGTTTTTCCGTCCCTCATACACACTGAACGGTAGGCTGCCTCAAGACACGTTCCCTGCTATACTTTGTGCCCAGAACATTCTTCTCTCTCCCGGCCATTTTTTTGTCTTATCATTTTCACCTTTCAGACAGCCTCACCTAACTAGAGAAGCCTTTTCTGGTCTCCCATCCAAATCAGGTCCTCTCTTTTGTTCTTAACCATACTTCCCTGTTGTGTTTTTTTGTTTGTTTTCCATCCTGGTCCTACCTGTAAAGAGTGATTGGTCTTCTTGGTAAGTTCGCTGTCAACAAAAACCAGATATGTCCTACCATGTGGGGTAAGTGGGAGGGCTCCGAAATCAGAAAGCCTGTGTTTGAACCCCAGCTCTGTCCCTTACAAGCATGGAAACTTGGATAAGTCATTTATTCTCTTGGTGCCTCGTTTTTCGTATCTGTCAATTGGATATAATCAGCAGTGACCAACATTAAATTTTGAGGATCCAAGAAGCTGATGTAGGTGAAGTTCTAAGGACAGTGATTGGCCTATGGTAAGCATGTGACTCAACCCTGTGTCTTCAAGGTCTACTACAAAAGAACTCATGAGCATCTCCTTAACAAGCAGACTATTTTTTAGAGGAAGCATTTGCGGAATGAAAGTTGTATCTAGTGCTGGATAAATAAATGAGTACCTTAGACCTCTTTAATTTTTTTATTTTTAACACTTATTTATTTTTTGAGAGACAGTGTGAGCAGGGGAAGGACAGAGAAAGGGGGAGCCACAGAATCCAAAATAGGCTCCAGACTCTGAGCCGTCAGCACAGAGCCCGACATGGGGCTTGAACTCACAAACCATGAGATCATAACCTGAGCTGAAGTCGGATGCCCAACTGACTGGGCCACCCAGGCACCCCACGCCTCTTTTATTCTTTAACCACGTGCTACTTCACTTAAGCATTATGGCCCTCCAATTTCATTTAGTGCCTGAAAGGCTATGATTGACTTTTATTTACATAACAAAGTCAAATCAGGAAGACAAGGTTTTGAAGGATCTTTTAAAATTGCATGTGCTCCCCGCCCCCCACCTTCTGCACCTGTTTTGGAATGGCCATGGCCGGATTCAGACCTAGAAGTGTTATGGGGCCTCCACCCATCAACCATTGCCGTCATAATGCCACGTAACAAATCATCCCCAAGCCATTTGGCTTATGACAGAAAGTATTTAGTGTCACACAAACCTCTGCGAGTTGGTAGGTGTTCAGGTGACTTAGACTGTTCTAGGCTGGGCTGGCCTGGCCGTGGTAGGGCACGTGCAAGTCTGCTCCGGGCACTTTTCACCCTCCCTGGATGCACAAGCATATATCTTTCATGGCCACGTCGGAAGTGCGAGTGAACGTGGGCCACCTCGCGAACCCACTTCAAGGCTTGGCTGGAATCCCGCTCGCTTACGGCCTATTAGCCAACAAAATCACACGGTCAAGTGCAACGTCCGCGGTGCACGGAAGTACATTCCCCCCAGAGCAGGAGCGGGGGAGGCGTATTTTCTGAATAATAATCCCCACTATCTCAGGACTTGCACCCAAATGGAAATTAAAATAAATCAAACTCGAATAAAAAATATAGTTGTGCTTTCCAAAGAGGTAAAAGCATGTGTATGCTGAAGTTAAAAAGGACTTTTCTGAATTGTCTGGTTGTCCTCGAGGTCTCCAGGCGGAGGCTGTGGTCCGGCCCCTGCTCTTCTGGACTTGGAAGCGCGTGTCCAGTCTGCGCACTGGGCAATTCGGCATTGGTGCCCATTCCTCCTTGTATCCTGGCACGCAGCCCACAGTAGGGATCTGATAAAACTTGTTGAAGGCAGTTGTTAGACTCTGCCAATAAATAGCGATGGCCTCATACATAATAGGTCTATTGGCTTTAGATAGATTCAGATATATTCTAAGTATGACATGTTTCTACATCAAAGCTTCAAGAGTAGTGACGGTGCGCACAGCGTCTAACAATGACCCCGTACCTTGGAGGTCTCGGAGCAGAATGCCGCCTCTGGTTTTCTGTTCATCTCTCTGTTTTCTGTTCGTCTCTCTGTCTCTCCTGAAATGCAAACGAAATGATGTTCTCATCTGATGTTGCTCGAGGGAAAATTCATGCCTAGAAAATAATCAACAGAGAGGAGGACTGGGACAAGTAAATAGTTTAAAGAATATAAGATAAAACGTGAATTAGAGCCAGCTTTCAGAACCCCACATTTTCCTTTCATCCACTGTTTGTTCAATAATTACACAGCCAATTACAACTGGCGTAATGATTTCATATACCTACCAGTCTATAAATATCTACAGTGTATATGTATTTATAGATAAAGAGGGAGGAGATGATCATGCCTGAGCAAACATGCTCTGACACAGGAGTAATTTTCCAAATACTTATTACGTTCAGATTCTGCCAATGCTGGTTTTTCCTGACCCAGAAGAATTCACATGGCGTTATGAATTTGAATCATCATAACTTCCTTTCGTTGAGAGCCTCACATGAGCCACACACTGAGTTAAGTGAGGCATGTGTCTCTCTTTCCCGTATGTATTTTTTCTTACCCGTGTAAGAGTAGTGCTATGGTAAAACGAGTTCCCATTTTACAGAAGGGAACACAGAGACTCAGTGAGTATCTTGAGCCTGTATTTGAACTCTACCATGTTTCCCCAGAACATGGGGCTCTGTTGAAAGTTGACTACCCACCTCTGTCCAGAGAGGGCCTTGGGAGGACAATCCGTGGCATATCGATTTCCACGGGGCTGTCGTATCTTCTTTATTTCTCGTACCTGGACATGCCACCTCAGGGCCACTCTGCAAATATTTGCCATATATCTCTCTTCCTTTCTCACTAAGCTTCTTTTCTTAGCTAACTACAAGGGGAGTGGTGGGCATGTCTAAATTATGAGGTTTGAAAACACTCGCTCTCAGAGCCAGTGAAACCTCGAGATGAAATCTTACAAGCTGGTGATAAAACTTCAAGTAGCCTCCACGAAGAGAAGGGATTAATTATGTGTGATTTTTCAAGTGCTATCTGTAGATTTAACAGATAAGGTGTCTCCTTGCTGTCTGGTGCATGCCTTGGACTGGCACCTTTATTGAATCAGGCCTGTTAGCTTTCCTTGGCCCTGAATTAGGGCACCAGAGCCTCATTCGGATTTAGCCTTCGTCCTTGCAAAGCGCATTACTGCTCTCCTGGTGGAAATCTACATCTAAAGGAAGGACAACAATTAGAAAGCTGTGTGATGTGAAGGGAGCCATGGGGTTGGAAAGGCTCAAACAACAACAACAACACAACAGCCTTAAAAAGAAACTTCTAGGAAATTTCTGCTCTTTTGGAAAAATAAGTTTAGGAGGCTCTTTGTTTAAAACAAAAAACAAGACCGAACCCACGAGGATTTCTGCTTTGCCAGTTAGGAGCAATCTCTCAAAGGCCTCCAAAACGACCAAGTTGGCTCCGCTCTCTGAATTGCTAGTTGGAGAACAAAAGAAGCAAGGGAAAGTTTGACGTGACTTCCTCTGCAATTTGTTTGTAGCCTCGGAGCAGAAAGAAATCTCAGGGCTGGGGCTGGCCACTTCCGGAAGGAAGAGACGGAGAAGGCCTGCTTGTAGAATTCACTGAAATGTGCAGTGATCGGCAGAAATCCCGGCCGACGGGAAGAGCCCAGAGGGCAAAGCGAGAGAGCATTTCTCAATTCAGCTACAGTCTGACAAGGCAACTGCAAAGTCCTGACTCAGGGTCGCCAACCCCTCCCCCCTCCGCCCAGAGAACGGTGGGCGGGGCCAAGGCTGCTGGCTACCCTGGGGGGAGGGGGGGTTCATCCAAGACAAAGTGCCCATCTAGCCCGTTCAAAGCCCGCAATGCAACGGCAGCGAAATGACAAATATTTACTTGAAAATAACGTCTGAGTCAGACGTAACTGAAGCGGTGAGGCTCTGTTTACTTCTCTCGCAGCAGCTGCTGGAACAGCCAAACCGGTTAGACAACTTTTTTTTTTTTGGAGGTGGTGGTGGTGGGGGTTAGGTATGTACTGACTCACTGGCAACAAACTTGAGAGATTTTAGGAGAGAGGTTTTTCTCTCTCTCTCTCTCTCTAGGTTCTCCTGGGCAGAATGCCTGTGATCCCCTTGCAACAAAGAAAAAGAAAAAGAAAAAAAAAAAAAGACCCAAGGCTGGCTGAGCTCATCTGATGAGGTTCCTGGCTGGAGCCAGGCCCGAGGATTTAGGCAGCAAACGTCACCCTGGGCTCCTCTTGAAACCTCCTGTGTGTGGGTCCCTAGGCTGCCCCTTCAGAACTTTCTATCCAAGGGAGGTCCTGCCAGAGCTGGCGTGATCCCGAGAAATGTGAAGTCAGCGGGGTAAAAGGCTACGAAAGAGAAAAGTATGGTTAAGTGGTGCAGGCTTTGGGCTCAGAACCTTCTCTGGGGACAGACTTCGTGGGCCTTTGAGGCAGGGAGGGATCGAAAAACACAGACAGGACCCAGCGATGATGGCTCAGACGCAGACGGGAGACAGAGTGGGCTGTCTTTCCTCTGAGCGGTGGATTGTTCTCCCCCAAAGCGCCGCTGCTGGTGACTTACGGGTGAGAAAACGCCTTGCAGGCAGGCTGGAGGCCACGTGAATGGTGGGGCACGATGGATCCTTCGGTGATTTCAAGCCCCACCGTTGCTTACAGGGGAGTTTTTCTCCAGTGCGGAGGGCAGGTTTCAATCCATTCTCTTGTCGAATCCCTGCTTCCTGCCAAGCTGCCTTTTGTTGGTGTTTTCAAGAAAAAACCTGGGTCATCGTTACAGAGTTTCAAAAACCCCCCGTGTTAGCCTACTTTTGAATCCCTTCTGACAGTGTATGAAATGCGGATCCAAAGTGCCTTTTCTAAGTGGAACTGATGTTGGGGTGAGAAACCTTCATCTTCTTTCTGAGTGTTAAGAAGCTGCAAGATAGGGGCATCTGGGTGATTCAGAGGGTGACGCGGCCGACTTCGGCTCAGGTCATGATCTCACGGATCATGGGTTCGAGCCCCGAGTCGGGCTCTGTGCTGACAGCTCAGGGCCAGGAGCCTGCTTCGGATTCTGTCTCTCTCTCTCTGTACCCTTCCTCTGCTCATGCTCTCTCTCTCTCTGGCTCTCAAAAATAAGTAAATGTTAAAAAACATTAAAAAAAAAAAGGAGCTGCAAAATCATGTTTCAGTGGCACCATTTCTAGAAGACTCGACGATTGTGTTCTTCCAGCCCGTTCTGCTTCATTCTATTTTGTAGACATATGAGCAGTTCAAAGTACAAAGGGCTACTATATTAAAAGGACACTTGGATAGTCTGTATGAAGCCTCCCTTGTACTTTTATAGAATGTTTACGAGGTTAACAAGTATGCTTTTTCATCACTATACATTATAAATGGTTCAACTATTGCTCCCACGTTTATATGAGAGTCATTTGAAACTGCTTGAATGGGGCCCCATGTTCTTTGTTTCCCTTTGATTTGGAAACAAAAGACTCCGAGGAAAAAAGTTTACTTTGCTGCTGACTGCCGGATGCAGACCAACCGTGTTGTCCCTTGAATGAAACCAAGGAGCTGAAGACTTAGAGCAGAAAATACGCCAACGGTTTTGGCCCGTGTCTGTGCGCCTCCAGTTTTGTCCCTCGTGCTTGTCTCCTACCGTGAGGTTCAGTTGCACCCCCACGTCTTTGGGGATAATCAAGGGAAGAGAATCAGCATCAGCTAAGACCAGAGCGGCTGCGTTTTTCTCGGTGGGAAATACCTCGTGGGCATCATAAGGCAGCAGTGCCCTCCACTCACTGTCTGCCTTCTTCATCTCTTCCAATTTCTCGAGATCGGAGGCTCTTAGCTTCAGCACCGCTGATAAAATTTGGGGCGGCATTGTTCTTCGCGTGTGTGTGGGGGGGGCGGGGAGTGGGGGGTCGTCTGGGCACCACACAGTGTCTGCCAGCATCCCCGGCCTCCGCCCGCTAATGCCAGCCGCAGAAGCGTCTCCCAGCGCTGCCAAAGCTCCCCTGGTCTGGATCACCTCTGGCTGCAAACCGGTGTTCTAGAACATCCCACCCACAGAAACCCTGTTTGAGATGTGGAGGTGAAGTTCACGCTCAACCAGTGATGGTAACAGTGACGGGTCACACAGCCATCACTGAGAACCCGGAGGGAGAGAAGGAAAGGGAGTATGACCTCAAAGGACTCGGAGAAAACTTACGAGCCAGCCCTTCCTCTGGCAGGTGAGTCCCGCCGCAGGATGAGGAGTACATTCCAAGTGCTCCGTCAGATGAGGCTTATCGTGAGCATCACCCGTGGCTTTATAATGTTTTCTTATTTTACCGTAAGTTGTACGTGGTTTCACCTGCCCGTCCCAGTCCCCCTCCTGCTGACAGGCGGATGAAAACAACCTGTTTCAGAATCCTTGTCATAATGGCCCGGAATAATAGTTACTAAGTTAATTTCAGTGTCTAAAAATGGGCATGTACTGCATGCAGTAATAGAACACGTGGATTTCATGAGATACTTTTAGGGCCATAGATAGAAAATGTATTAGGGCTAGAGGAAGTTTAAGGAGTGTATTGAAATATAAAGATTTGTTTTAAAAAAAGATATACAGGAAACCGGGGAATGCGAGTAACTTGCAAAACAAACAGTACATGATGCTGAGCATCACGTGATCATGACCGAGCTGATGGTTCTTGCAATCCGTCCTGATACACAGGTGCTTTGGATTACAAGCACGTTTCCGGACCGACTTAGGCTCGCAAACCAAGGTTTTACTGTATTTCTGTTCCTCTGGTGTTTATAGTTCACATCAACTCTTTTTATTTAAAGTCTCAAAGAGAGGAGCAATGCCCAGAATAGCATTATTGAGGCCTAGAAACACAAAGGTAATAAAGCTATCCGTGTTCAATTTTTACTTTCTGAAAAAGAAGTCTTAGATTATGAGCTGTCTGGAACAGGTGGACAGAATGGTGTACCCATCGTGTGCTCACCGCTCTCGGTGCTCAGGGTCTTTACTGGTCCCTCGGGCAGCGAACATTCTTTCTCGGCCCCTGCTCCCCTCCCCCCATCCAGGTCCCTGCTGACACGGCATCTCCTTGGCCCCGTCCCTGGCCCTTTATGGCGAACGCGGCCACAAAATGTATTCTATATAATCACCAAAAAGCACTGCCCACCTCCCTTGGTCCCTTGCCCCCCAGCCCTGCTTTTACTTCTTCATAATACGTCTGTTATTATATATTTATATATTATAAACTGTATATTTGAGATTTGCTTGATTTATGTATAACGTGTATTGGATTTGCTTGATCAGAAACAGATATGGGTAGACTTTTCTTGCAACCGGAGAGTAGGCTGTAGCTCCACGAGTGTTGGTTTTACCCGCCAGTGCCCTGAGTCACACCAGGTACACAGTAGGCACTCCATAAATACCTGTTAATAAGAACGTTATTGTCTGGGCAAGCCTTGTGGGCATGAGTGGGCTGGGAACACCTTGGTGTAGGTTGATGAATTCTTGCACTCTTGTAAATGACCTTTGTCTTTTCAGGTATAATAATTTTACCTGCACCATTTAATTGGTTTGGCACCACAAGTTAACTATTCGAAGCAGTTAATCATTTATTCATTTTAAATAACAGGTCTGGTTTTTGAATAAAGAAAAGTCTAATGAAGAAAATCAAAATGGACTCTCAGTCTATTGTTTCAAGAAGGTCTACTGAGGTTTAAACAGCAAATAAACAATAAAAATATGTGCCTGTGGTTAGAGACTTCAGATTTTATAGATGCGTATAGAATAAAAAGTAGACACCTTCCCCTATCTACTTTTGTGGCTCCTACCACAAAAAGAAACACTTGTAACCAATTTTTCATGGATTGTTCCAGAAAATTTTTCTATGCTTGTAGGGATAAGTTTACTAGCAAAATATACATTCTCTTACGATTTTTTTGAATACGCACACACACAGCAGAAGTTTCTCCCACAACCCTAGCACAGTTTGTGCTTAGATATTTATTTGTTTGACTACATGGTGAACATCTTTCTCTCCTCCACCTGACTCTCCCTGCCTGTCCACCATTATAATCCCCAAGGCCCGGCACCCAGCACGCCCTACTTGTACGAATTTGCTGAGTGAGAGCCTGAGCTGGAACATACCTGACAGCAGCCACTACGTTTTTGTTAATGTCCCTTCACAGAGACAGAATTCTTATACCCTTCGTGAAACTCCTGATGCAAATGCATATGCAATGAATATTTATAGATTAAAAACATTGTGTTCTAAAGAGTTTTCATGTAAATGAGCTCATGCGACTCTCAAGCAAATCTCCTGAATTAGTTATTATTTAAAATTTTTTTAAACGTTTATTTTATTTTTAAGACATAGAGACAGAGTAAGCATGCGAGGGGCAGAGAGAGAGGGAGACACAGGATCGGAATCAGGCTCAAGGCTCCGAGCTGTCAGCACAGAGCCCGACGCGGAGCTTGAACCCACAGACTGCGAGATCCTGACCTGAGCTGAAGTTGGCTACTTAACCTACTGACCCCCCCCCTCCCCGGGTGCCCCTGCAGTGGTTATTTTAAATTCTATTCTTTAAATGAGGAAGTATAGACAGAGAACTCAGAGCGAAAGTATCGATTAACATTTTAATATCAGGAAGAAGTTCTAGGGCTCTGTGCCCTATTCGTTTTCCTACCATCTTCCTTCTAATGACCCGAGTCAGAACGCTGACAACATTCACACTTGGCTCCCAGCACCAACGACTACCGCAGAGTCCGTCCGGCCACACAGATGCCTTTCATTGGGTCTCTCAAGCCCAGCAGATAAGGGAAACAGCAGAGGACTCTAAATAACAAAAAAAAACCAGGGAAGAAAACCCCTCCGACACAAAAGAAGCGTATGATTAGTGCAGAAACGAGGCACCACGGCTCCTGGGAAACAGTCCTGAGCAGCTCTGACTCAAAACACAGGAAGGAGGCTGTAAATGGTGAAATGAATAAAACAACTTTGGGGGTGTGTGTGGGGGTGGGTGGAAGCGGGGGCAGAATCTGCTCTCTATTGAGATGTCACCTCTCAAAGTGGGAAGCCTGCGGGGTCAAAATGCCCACCCAGCAGCCCCATTTTTCAAGAAGAAACAGCTAATGCACAACCCAGTAAATAAACAGAAAGTCATGAAAGAACACGCTTTAAGTGAGTTTTAGGGTGTGTAAATTGTATCTCAGTTAACCTGTTTAAACGAAGGAGACAGAGCCACACTAAAGTTGTTTTCTTTTGCCAGCAGTCAGCTAGTACAGACTCGTGTGTGTGTGTGTGTGTGTGTGTGTGTGTGTGTGTGTGTAAATGAGGCCAGTGAGTCCAGAGCATCGCAGGATGTGGGACACTTACAGGTCACTAGTTACTATCACGTAGAAAACGTGTGTGCTGAGCCGGGGAGGTGAAAACAGTTCTCCCGGGACCAGGGTCTCCTGAGAAGTGAAATCAGATGAAAAAGTCATCTTCCCGGTGACTCCGAGGCCCCCAGGCAGCCTGAGTCTCCATCGCAGGCCTGTCCATTCTGTGCGGCCCGAGCGACAGTCTGGTTCCTTCTCCCGGGAGTCAGTGCTCTAGGGAGGCAAAGTGTGAGGGGAATTATTTCCAAAAGAAACAATCAGTGGATATAGTGAAAGGGAGGAGGACACACACACACAAACAGAGAGAGAAGGCATTCGTTTTCAGGATGGAATGAAGTTGGCGTTATTTTCATTAAAACATGAAAATGAGCCCTGCAAGGACTATAAATGAACAGCGATGCCTTAAGAGGCACCATCTGCTGGGGTTGGACGGGGAGAGCGAAGCCCACGGGGGGCTGGGGACCGGCTTCCTGAGAGCAGGGAGGAGGCTTGCAGCTCGACCCTGTCTTGTGGTTTGCTGGCCCGGCTCACAGAGGTCAGGACGAGGGGTCCGGACGGGAGGTGACTGCCCACACCCCGCATTAGCACCTCCCCCCGGGAAGAAGGGGAGACCAACAAACAAGCAGGCCTCATCATTGCAAACAACAAAAGGAAGCAAAACAAAACAAATAAAAATCTTATTCAGTCTAACGGAAAGAACAGACGGAGGCATTTTTTCTGAGAATGACCGGAGCCAAAGCCCCTCTGATTGTTCTCTCTTAATCGTGGGTTTAAAAATGCCAATAAGGGGTGCCTGGGTGGCTCAGTCATTTAACCAACTGACTTACGCTCCAGTCATGATCTCGTGGTTTGTGAGTTCGAGCCCCGCGTCGGGCTCTGTGCTGACCGCTCGGAGCCCGGAGCTGCTTCAGATTCTGTGTCTTCCTCTCTCTCTCTGCCCTTCCCTTGCTCATACTCTGTCTCTCCGTCTCTCTCTCAAAAATAAATGAAAAACATTTTAAAAAATTTAAAAATGCCAATAAAATGTACCTGTCATGCCGGGTGGTCAGTGGTTCCCGTGGGAGGAATAGTGACCGGGAGGGGCACAAGGGCCTTCGGGGGCAGGAGCT
>PJEM01005325.1:114133-132655 GCA_004023845.1 Helogale parvula
CCCCCCCCCCCCCCCCCCCGCCCCCAGGCTCTTTGCTGATAGGCTGAGCCGGCTTGGGATTCTCTCGCACTCTCTAGCTTTCACTTGCGCTCTCTTTCTCTCTGGCCCTCCCCCACTCATGCTCTCTTTCTCTCTCTCAAAATAAATGAATAATCTTTTTAAATACATTTTTAAACGTTTTTATTTATTATTGAGAAACAGAGAGAGACAGAGCATAAGCATGGGAGGGGCAGAGAGAGAGGGAGACAGGATCTGAAGCAGGCTCCAGGCTCTGAGCTGTCAGCACAGAGCCCAACACAGGGCTCAAACACACAGACCGTGAGATCATGACCTGAGCCAAAGTCAGATGCTCAACCGATTGAGCTACCCAGGTGCCCCATGAATAAATAATCTCAAAAATAGTAGACCCAATATGTGTCTCCCTGTTCCTACTTCCTCATTAATTTCAAATTCAAGGTGGCCCAACAGGACTTGGATTCTTCCCTTGCTGTCCCTTCTCTCCTGAGCCGTGCTAGCCTCTAGCCAGCCACTCACACCAACATCAGCATCATCCTGGATTCACCTTTCTCTAAGCTCTTGCAGGCCCTTTGCACCTGTCACTTTCTTTCTGGAATGTTCCCTTCTCTCTGTTTGCCTCATGCCGTGTTCCCTCCTTGGTTGAGGTCTCTGCTTAGTGAGGTCTTCTTCAGCATTTCTCTTTAAAGTTGTAGGACCTGGGTGGCTCAGTCGGTTAAGCATCGACATCAGCTCAGGTCATGGTCTTGCAGTTCATGAGTTTGAGCCCCGTGTCAGGTCCCCCATTTATTTTCCCTCTCCCTCTCTTCCAAAATAAATAAACAAACTTTAAAAATGAAATAAAATAAAATAGTGCCCCCCAATGCCCTCCGACCCGAATTCTTCCATTTCTCTTCCCCACTTACTATTCTCCTAAGCACCTATGTCTCCTGGGACACGTGTCTGTTTGTGTTTTCATCGATGACCCCCTCCCACTACAGTGTGAGTTCTGTGAGGATGGGTTTTTTTCCCCTCTTTTTATCATGGCTGTGTCCTCACTGCTCAGTGCCTGGCATATTGTAAGCATTTCTAAATTATTAATGAATTAATAATTCAAGGAATGAATTGATGATGACGTTCATCATTGAATAACATGCTAAGGATTTAAGTCCTTGTTGAGTGAATGAATGATAATCAGAAGACGTTTACCGAAGTCATGAAATGAACAAAGATGAATAGAATAGAACTGCGGGTCTAGAACCAAATCTACTCCGTTCTTTAGAGGGGAGCAGAACAGACCAGTTCTCTGCCCGTCTGAATCTCGTGGTCTACTTGGGAAAAGCCACCAATCCAACGATCACCAAAACATCTCATCACAAACTTAGTACCACTGGGAAAGAAACACAGAGAACAGAGAGGGGAGTTCCACCAGAGAGAACCCAGAGCACTTCTTGGAGCAGGTGACATTTGAGCTGAGATAAGAAGGTTGAGGTGAACAGGGAAAGGGGAGGCGAGGGTGCTGGGGAGAATATTTGCAGCAGAAAAAACTTCCAGTGCAAAGGCCCTGAGCCTCTGGGTGCAGATTAATCACTTACATCTTACTGTTTCCAAGATTCTCGGGAGCCTCAGGGCTTGGTTTCTGATACTGACTATTAAAAGCATAATTCGCTGCCAATAGAATATGACTAATGGGGTTGCTCCTCGGCCTAATGGAGACTGGAAACACATCCAGATTCAGGATTCCCACTAAATCCGGGAGACCTCAGAGTTTATGCAGTGTGTGGGTGGAGTTTTACATCATCTCAGTGTGTTTTCTTCCCTTTCTGATCCTTGGACACTGGCTCGTCACTTAAAATTTAGAGCTCGCCCTGGGTCGTGGATGATTTCCTGGAAAACAGCTGGTCGAGCGTCCCCCTGAGCGTTTCTGAAATAAACATCCCCTTTGGAGGAAGGCTTTCTCCAGTGCCTCCCTGCCCGGCGTCTTTTTTGCAATTTACATTCCTGTTTTGTATGACTTCTCAGAAGAAATCTTGAAGAATAATCACTAAAATAACAGCTAAAGGTTATTCCGTGCTTCACCGCTTTGCCAGCCCTGGGAGCCAGGTGCTATTATTATCCTATATTCACTGATGAGGACCTGAGGCTTGGGAAGTTAGGAAATGTGTCCCACACCAGCCAATAACCAACAAACGGCAGAACCTGGGTTTTATATCCAGGAAGGGCTGACCCAAGAGCCTGTGCTCTTAATCAGCGAGCCACAAGGCCTCCTTGACCCTAAATTTGAAAGTCTCCCCTTAACCTCAAGTTCCCCAAGGCATTGAACACACAGTTCTGATCCCTCCAGTCCATGTGCAGACCGCTGGAATGGGATTTCTCTCTTCCATGTGCAACCTCGTTCTGGCTGACTTATGCTGACAATAATTTAATGGGCTGATATTGAGAAACTCACAGATGAGGAATTGAGAGCTAAGAAAGAAAGAGAGAAGCAGAGAGGGAGGGAGGGAGGAAAGAACTAAAACAATTTCATGTGTCTAGGGAGCAAGGCTTCTCAAGAACTTTCTTCTGGAATGGGGGAGCCGCAATGCACTTTCTGCCCTGCATCGATCACCCTGATGAAGATTCACCAGCTCTGCATGGAGAGTTTGAGGCTTCATCTTGACTGTGGACTCATCCCTTGGCCAGGGGAGGGGGCAGGTACCTTGGCTGACAGTCCGCCTGGAGGGACTCACAATAAAGCGGGTGACCCCCAAAGGAAAATCAGGGCACCGTAACCCACAGAATGGGAAATGGACATCAAGCGCCTTAAAAACAGCTGGCATCCCGTCTCCCCTCCCCTTCTTGCTCAACTTCCCGGAGAAGGGTTGGAAGTGAGAGCTCCTTTTGGTCTTGATTTGGCCCTCTGCTCCCACTTGCAAAGGCTGATCCTTACTTAAATGGTCCCTAACGAAGTGCCAGGCACACAGTAGGTGCTTAGCCAGTAAATGTGGGATAAATAAGTGAACGAGAAAGGGAAAGCACATCCCCAATGCTGAATCATTGCTCCCACTGATACACCGACATTGCGTCTCACTAAAAGTGGCCTCCCTGCATTGGGCTCTTGAGGAAGTCCAAAAGACGGTATCTTGCCTGCTCGAGTTCTCAGCCAATCGAGAAATAAGATGGAAGAATGTACAAGTTGTCTTAGTCCATTGGAGCCGCTATAACAAAACACTTGTAGACTGGGTGACTTATAAACTACAGAACTTTCCTCCTGGTGGTTCCGGAGACTGGTAGTGGGAGATCAGCTGCCTTCCTGGTAAGGGGAGGACCCACTTCTCAACGTGTCCCCCCACCTGGCGGGCCGGGCGAGGAAGCGCTCTGGGTCTCTTGTAGAAAGGACTTTAATTCCATTCTTGGGGATTCATCTCTGAGACCTGATTGCTCTCCAAAGGCACCACCTCCCAAGACAATCAAAATGGGACTAGGTCCCAACAGATGAGCTCTGGGGGCGGAGGGGAGTTCAGTCAGCCGCACAGATCGGAGGCCACGTGTCACCCTTATTGTGGATGGGTCCGGACGTCTGTGGGCCGGGGGCCTCCGGACACTGACCTCAGTGGGTCTCCCAGCTCAGGAGAACACGAGCTTCCAGAACATTTCGCTCTTCCACAAGGACACAAGCAACAGAGGACAGGTCTCTTCTTCCCAAATCCTCCTTCCGGTGAAATCACTCCTCCTTCCCTGGAGTCCAGAGGATAAAGGGCAGAGACAGGCCAAGAGTTTTAGGAGCTGAGCCCTCTCCCCATGGAGACAGAACATCAAAACACCTGGGTTTGCAAACCAGAAAATTTTGTCAAAAGGCTGTGAAGTTCTCTTAAAATAAAAATGTTAAAAGTCCCAGAAAGGCCATAATTGCGACTCACTAACAAGGTGACCTTGGGCAAGTTGTCAAAACCGCTTAGTGCCTCGGTTTTCTCATCTATGAAATGGGCGGAATGATCATAACAGAACCCATCTCATAGTGTTATGAAGATTACAGAACTAGTGTGTGAGTCAGCAACTCACTAGCAAGGTGACTTTGGGCAAGTTGGCAAAATGCTTGGTGCCTCGGGTTTCTTATCGATAAAATGGGTGTAATGATCATAACAGAACCTACCTCACAGTGTTATAAAGATCATGAGAATTCGTACATGGATCGCCAAGGTGACTCAGTCGGTTGAGAGTCCAACTTTGTCTCAAGTCATGATCTCACGTTTCGGCCCCGCATCAGGCTCTCTGCTGTCAGCTCGGAGCCTGCTTGGGATTCTCTCTGTCTCTGTCTCTCTGTTCCTTTCCTATGTGCACTCCGTCTTTCTCAAAAATAAATCAACATTAAAAAAATTGAATTAGTCTGTGATACCTACCCTTGATATAATGCCTGACAGACCATAATAGGAACTTTAGTTATAATTCCTTTTTAAGTTTTAAAAAATATATTTTGGTAAAATATATATCGCATAAAATTTACCATTTTAACGGTTATTCAGTGGCATCGTATATTGTATATTGTATATTTCCAGTGTTGTGCATTGGAACCGTCTGATTCCACCATCAGTTTCCAAAACTTTGTCATCCAAACACGTATACCCATTAAATAACCGCCCATCCCTCCTCCCGGCCTCTGGAAACCTCTACTGTGCTGTCTCTATGAATTGTCCTAGTCTAGGTACTTGGTATAAAGGGGAATCATACAGTACTTGTTTTTTTTGTGTCTGGCTTATTTCAATGAGCATCATGTTTTCAAGTCGCGTCCACGTGGTAGCATGTATCAGATTTCATCCCCCCCTTTTTATGCCTGAATAATATTCCATTGTATGTGCACACCTGTCTGTTCATACATCTGTTGGTATATGTTTGGTTTATTTCCACCTCTGGGCTATTGCGAATGGTGCTTCTATGGGCATTGACATCCAAGCCTGTGTCTGAGTCCCTGCTTTCAATTCCTTGGGTCTATACCCGGAAGAAGGATTGCTGAATCATAGATCCATTCTATGTTTAACCTTTTTACCACTTCCCACAGCGGCTGCACAATCTCACATCCCCATCAGCAAGCACAAACGTTTCAATTTCTCAACATCTTCACCGACACTTGTTATTTCCTTTTCTTTTTCTTTTCTTTCTTTTTTTTTAACTAATAGCCGTCCTAATGGGTGTGAAGTGGTATTTCCCTGTGGTTTAGTTATAATTCCTTTTGATCTCATCCAGCACAGATTATGCCCTGCCTGCCAGTCTCTCACCCACAGCACAGAGCTCTTTGTTTTCTTGCTGTTATCACAGCGTGTTCTTCTGTTTGTTGAATTTTGCCTTGCTGAGTAGCCCAGGATTTGACAAACTGTGGCTCGCGGCCGTGGGTCAAATCCAGCTGCTGTCTATTTTCGTATGGCCCAGAAGCTAAAAATGATTTTTCACATTTTTAACTGGCTTTAAAATGTAAAAATTATGTGGGATTCAAACCTCATCGTGTGTGAATACTTCCACTGGCACACAGCCAGGCCCTTGATTTTTATGCGTCGTCAGGGGCTGCGTGTGCGCGAGAAAGGCAGAGTTGAGAAGTTGCATCTAGGACTGCATCGCCTGCAAAGCTGAAAATATTCACTGGCCTGGTTCTGCGTAAAGAAGAGGTTTGGCAAACGGGACACGAGACACCGAGTTTAGGAACAATGGCTCCGTTGTCTCTAGAACCCCGGCCGTGGAATTTGTCGGTCCGTTCTCCCACACTGACCCCAGACACGAACATGAACTTGGGATGGATCAGAGAATTGAATATAAAAGCTGGGTCTAGAAATCTTCTAGAAAACCTACAAGAAGATCCTGGTAAACTTAGGTTACATGAAGATTTCTTAGGGCAAACAGAGGACTAATCGTGAAATAAGTAAATTGGACATTATGTTTAAAATTTCTGCACATGCAAAGATACTATTGAGAAAATGGACAAGTGACAGATTATTGGGAGAAAAATGTTGCTCTCTACATATGTGATAAAGGAGTTGTGTGCAGAATACACAGAAAACTCCCACAGATAATGGGAACACAAACACACACGTTTTAAGATGGGCAAAAGACTCAGTTCACAGAAGATGTAGAAACCACCAGCAAGTACGTGAAGAACTGCCTGGCATCATTAGTCAACAGGGAAATGTGATCTAACACCACAAAGAAACAATTTCACATACATTAGAATAGACAGAAAGAAAAAATAAAGGAAAAGGAAAAAGACGGTCAATGTAGAAACAGGGAAGAACAAACCAAGTCTTCACCATGGTTCTCTGATGTAGTTCCTGAAGGGAAGAATTCTGTTCCAGGTATTATCCTGGAGAAATGGAAACAATGTCCACACAAAGACTTATACACGAATGTATATGGCACCTTTATTCATGATAGCCAGGAGCTGGAAACAACCCAAATGGCATCTACAAAACAGATTTTTTAAAAAAATTTAAGGGGTGCCTGGGTGGCTCAGTCGGTTAAGCATCCGGCTTCAGCTCAGGTCACGATCTCACAGTTCGTGGGTTTGAGCCCCGTATTGGGCTCTATGTTGACAGCAACCTCAGAGCCTGGAGCCTGTTTCAGATTCTGTGTCTCCCTCTCTCTCTGACCCTCCTCTGCTTGCGCTGCTTCTCTCTGTTTCTCATAAATAAAAAACGTTAAAAAAATTTTTTTAATGTTTATTTATTTTTGAGAGAGAGACAGACACAGAGTGTGAGTGGTGGAGGGTCAGAGAGGGAGACACAGAATCTGAAGCAGGCTCCAGGCTCTGAGCTGTCAGCACAGAGCCCGATGCAGGGCTCAAACTATGAGCCATGAGATCATGACCTGAGCCAAAACTGGATGCTTAACTGACTGAACCACCCAGGCGCCCCAAAACAAAAATTTTTAAGTTTTATTCATTAAAAATTTTTTCTTTTCTTTAAATTTATTTTTGAGAGACAGAGAGAGTCAGCGTGAGCAGGGAAGGGTCACAGAGAGGGGGAAATACAGAATCTGAAACAGGCTCCAGGCTCTGAGGTTACTGTCAGCACAGAGCCTGACGCGAGGCTCGAACCCACGAACTGTGAGATCATGACCTGAGCAGAAGTCAGACGATTAACCTACTGAGCCACCCAGGCGCCCAAGTTTTATTCATTTTGAGAGAGAGAGAGAGAGAGCGAGAACGAGCAGGGGAGGGGCAGAGAGAGAGGATCCCAAGCAGGAACAGAGCCCAACGTGGGGCTTGAACTCACGAACTATGACCGGAGCTGAGAACTAAAGTCAGACACTTAACCACCTGAGCCATTTAGGCGCCTCCTAAACAGATTTTTTTAAAAGTTCATTTATTTATTTTGAGAAAGGATGGGAGGAGAGGCAGAGAGAGAGTGCATGCAAGAGAATCCAGAGCAGGCTCCACGATGGCAGCACAGAGCCTGATGTTTGGCTTGAACCCAGGAACTGTGAGATCATGACCTGAGCCAAAATGAAGACTTGGATGCTTAACTAACTGAGCCACCCAGGGACCCCAAAGCAGATTTTAAAAAAATCCTAAAATTGTGCAAAGTGGAAGAAAGCGGAATCAAAGGAACACATGCTGTGTTGTGCCCTGTAGATGAAGTTCTAGAAAAAAAAAGAATCCAATCTTTAAGGACAGGAAGTAGGTCGATAGTTGCCTGGGGAACGGGCGAGGAAGGTACTGGTGCTTGGTATTGCCTAGATCAGGGGAGAGGGGACTTTCTGGGATAATGAAAATACTCCATAATTTCTTTGGGGTGGATGTTAATTACAATATAGTTGCCAAAACTCAGAACTAAACACTTAAGCTCTGTGCCTTGTATTGTAGGTAGATTACACAGCCATTTAAATAATCAGTGAAACAGCTGGCTTTGAAAGGTGGGAAACGGTCCCGTCATGGATGGATCAGTTCTAAGGGTCAGGCTCTCCTGCTATTGATGAGCCCAGTTGGATCTGCAAAGGAAAAGGAGAAACCACGGTGCCAGTGCCCTGATGTCTGAGGACTGCTAATGGCCGGACAACACATTTCCTGTTTTAACGGGAGCTGTCCCATGAAGGAAATAACAGCCGTCACTCCTCCTCGGAGCCCTGAAACTTGGGAGTCTAGAAAGCTGTTTCCTGGCTGCACCGTCCTGTCAGCAGGGACGGGCATCCACCTGCTGCTGGGGGCTGGGGCCCGGCACTGGCCCATCTGACCGGCCAGAAGCCCGCTTCCTGCAACAGGCTGCATAGACCCGCCTGAGTGGACACACGGGTTCCCACCCGAAGGAAAGGTGGAGAAGCAGAGGCTGAGGCCGTCTCTGGTTTTCTTCTCAAGAGGGCAAGTGAAACAGATTTTCATCTGTGAGGCAAATTGTTAAGACCCTTGAGTTCCTTCCATCTGCAGCCAGAGTCTGGATCTTTCCTTGCTGTGTGAGTTGCAATGAGATGCTTTAGCAAATTCTCTCACAGTGAGCGCCTTAAACAATCCACATTTATTCTCGCATGGGTCCGGACGCCAGGCGTCCAATGCAGACCACATCGGGCTAAGACCAAGCTGTCGGCAGGGCTGTGTCCTTCCTGGAGGTTCTAGGGGAGATCCATCATCCGGGCATTTTCGGTGCTGGAGGCTGTCTATGTTCTTTGGCTCATGGCCCCTTCCCCGGCCTCAAAGCCGAAAGCACTCCCACTCCCACTTCCAAGGGCCCTTGTGATGACATTGGGCCCACCTGTGTAATCCAGGATAATCTCCCAACTTTAAACTCAGCTGACAAGCGGGGCACCTGGGTTGGTCAGTTGGTTGAGCATCCAACTTTGGCTCAGGTCATTATCTCGTGGTTCATGGGTTCAAGCCCTGCATTGGGCTCTGGGCTGATAGCTCAGAGCCTGGAGCCTGCTTTGGATTCTGTGTCTCCTCTCTCTGCCCCTCCCCTGCTCAGGCTCTGTCTCTGTCTCAATAGTAAATAAAACATTAAGATCAGCAAGCTTAGTTCTATTGGCAATCTCAATTCCCCTGGTCATTATGGTGATGGATTCACAGACTCGGGTTTGGAGATGGGCCTCCTTAGGGAGCCATTATTCAACCAACTCTTCTCGCTGATGTTCTAGCCCAATGTCAACTCACAACCTCCTCAATCTCTTAAAGTGGACCTGGATTGACAGTGTGGCCCTGAGATTTATAAGTGGTATGGATAACGATAGTCGCAACAGCAACAGCAATGACGGTGCGGACGACACAGTGGGAATATGATATAAAGCAGGCCTGGGGGATGCGTGGTCTCATTTGATCCTTCTAGGACCCCTATGGAAGGAGATATCATTACCCCCCATTATAAATGGGGAAATTGAGGCCTAAGCAGTATAAATACCCAGCGCAAGATTGCTCAGCTTTTAATGGCAGATTTAAGATTGGAGCCCTAGTTTGTCTGACGTTTAGAGTCCTTGCTCTGAATAGCAAATGTCTTAATAACAAACCTCTGATACGTCTCCAAGTCATCTTTTCTCCGAGCAGAGATTTTATATGAGAATTAAAGATAATGTCAGTCTAATGCATAGTCTCTAAGGAGCCTAAAACATGGAACTTTTATAGGTAGCTCAAAGATAGTCTTGTTGTCTCTCTATGCTTTCTCCTGTTCCTTCCATCCATCCACCCATCCATCTATCCATTCATCTATCTATATATCCATCCATCTATCCATCTGTCTATTCATCCATCTATCCATCCACCCATCCATCCATCCACCCATCCATCTATCCATCCACCCATCCATCCACCCATCCATCTATCCATCCACCCATCCATCCACCCATCCATCTATCCATCCACTCATCCATCTATCCATCCACCCATCCATCCATCCAACCATCTATCCATCCACCCATCTATCTATCCATTTATCCATCCATCCATCCACCCATCCACCCATCCATCCAGCCATCCACCCAGCCATCCATCCATCCATCTATCCATCCATCCATCCATCCATCCATCCATCCATCCATCCATCCATCTATCCATCCATCCATCCACCCACCCATCTATCCATCCATGCATCCATCCATCCACCCATCCATCTATCCATCCATCCGTCTATCTAAGGCATCTTTTAAAGTAGATGATGCAATGTGGTGTAATAGGCATGACATTCGGGCTACCTGGGCTCAACTTGTAGTTTTAGCTGCTTGTATGTGGGCTCATGTCACCTCTGTAAGCCTCAGATTCTTTCCCATTTGTAAAAATTAGCACATAATTATATCTACCTTATCAAGAACAATCATGCATGCACATGACACGTGGTCAGCTCTCCTAACTGAGACACTCCTGTGTGTCCGTTACGGAAGCAGGTAGTGTGAGTGGGGGAAGTGTGACCTTTGTCCACAAGGATCTTGACCACACACACACACACACACACACACACACACTAGTTAATGACATAAAATGGGGAATTAGGGAGGACTGTAAACTGAATGCTGAGACAGTGGAAACATGGTTCCAATTCGTGGTTAGGAAATCCATAAAAGACGAGGTCAGCGTGCACTCAGAGAGTGGAAGAGCTCACTAATAATGAATGTAGGGTGAATCACACAGACCGTCACTGCCTGCGGTCCTTGGAGAGCCCTTGACCATCTTGCTGGGCTCCGTTAGTCACCAGATGTGGTCTGGCCCAGCATGTCTCCCACACAGCTGTCCACATATGACCTGTGTGATTGGCACCATGTCTGGCCCCAACTTGCTTCGTATTCACTTCATATGTTTCTTTAAATGAATCCACTACTTATACTTAACTCCATTTATATAAAAAGGAAACCTCATATCACTCTACTAATGGGAGACAGGCTTGCTTGCCACAGGTGGAGAGAAACACAGTAAATACGTGGCTGTTAAAATAAGGCAGCATTGTCCACACGGCTCTTAATCTTATTCTGTACCCCACGTGTGGTTGGCAGAAAGTACTTTGGGAGACCCCGTTGTTGTGGAAACAGCTGAGGCTTCTGCACCTTTAGATGCTTGATGTCTCACCTCTCTGCTTCCTGGTTTCTCATCACTGAGATGGGAGGTTGACACAAATAGTCACCGTACCTGAGAAATGACCGAGCCGGGCAGCATACCCCCTGCAGACCATTCAGTTGCCACAAAGTTCCCATAATGACGTATTGTTACGTAGGTGGTATATATGGGGAAATTGAGGCACGGAGAGCTCAGGTCCGGAAGAGCAGGGATGGGAGCCTCAGCCCATCCGAATACGAACCCTTGACCAGGGCTCAGTGCAGCCTCCATTCTCAGGGGCTGGGAGCTATCACAGTCGCAAATACTTAAGAAGATGAACTGGGGAGGGGCGCTGGGGGGCTCAGTCATTTCAGCGTCCGACTTTAGCTCAGGTCATGAACTCATGGTTCATGGACTCCAGCCCCACATCTAGGTCTCCACTGGTCAGTGCAGAGCCTGCTTCAGACTCTCTGTCTCTGTCTCTGTCTCTGTCTCTGTCCCTCCTGGGCCCGATCTCTCTCGAAAAGAAATAAACATTAAAAAAAAAAAAGATGTCCTGGGGAGAAGAGGGAAGCTATTTAATGGGCATTTAGCATGGGCCAGACACCCTTCTAAGCCCTCTTTCTGTGTTAGCTCACCTGGTCTTCGTAGTAGACCCGGAATGGAGGTCTTATTATGCTTCCCATTTTATGAATGAGACTGTGGAGGCACAGAGCCTTCCATTAACTTGAAACTAGTGAACTGTGAGTGAACGTGGATTGGACCCCAAGGGGTCTGGCTCCAGAGCCTGTGTCCACACAACCCATAAAGGCGGTGTACAGACGGCGGTGTGTATCATCGCCTGTGACGCCTCCCAGGCTGCAAGGGAGCATGTGCCGGTCGGCCCCAGCTCTTATCTAGCCCCTGCCAGGCCGCCCCTTGCTTTATTTCCTCTTTAAGATGGAATTCAGATGACCCATGCCTCCTATGAAATTAACCTCATGCCAAGAAGGTGCTGTGACATCATAGAGGCAAGGACCTGCCAGGCGCCGTTCCAGGAGTCCCGAAATAAGAAGTCAGCCGGGTGTGGGGCTCAGACAGGAGAGCTGTGGTCACACACACCTGAGACCTACTCCAGCTCCAGCAGCTCCAGCTGTAGGACTTTGGGTTCAAAACCTTCTGAGCATCTGTTTCCTCATCTGTAAAATAAGATTATAAGGACTACTCACAGCTCCCAGCACCCCCACCCCCCGTAATTTACTTTTTCCAGAGAAATTTTTGGGTGAGTATTTACTTAATAATACCTCCTTAGGGGTGCCTAGGTGGCTCAGTCTGTTGAGCGTCTGACTTTGACTCAGGTCATGATCTCACGGTTTGTGGGTTCCAGCCCCACATCGGGCTCTGTGCAGCCCACTAGCTCAGAGCCTGCAGCCTGCTTCGGATTCTGGGTCTCTTTCTCTCTCTGCCCCTCCCCTGTTCATGTTCTGTCTCTCAAAAATAAATAAATGTAAAAAAAAATAATACCTCCTTGGACGCCTGGGTGGCTCTGTCGTTAAGCATCTGACTTTGGTTCACGTCATGATCTCACAGTTCTTGAGTTCAAGCCCTGCATTGGGTGAGCTTGAGCCCTGCTTCTCTCTCTGTTCCTCTCCTCTCTCTCCTTCTCTGCTTCTGCCCCTCCTGGGATTCTCTCCCTCTCTGTCTGCCCCTTGCCCATTTGCACCCTTTCTTTCTCTCAAAAACAAAACCCAAAACTTTTTAGGACGCCTGGGTGGCTCAGTCAGTTAAGCGTCCGACTTTGCCTCAGGTTATGATCTCACAGTTCGTGGTTTTGAGCCCCACGTCGGGCTCTGTGCTGACAGCCAGCACACAACCTGGAGTCTGTCTTCAGATTCTATGTCTCCCTCTCTCTCTCTGACCACCCCCCTCCCCCGCTCATGCTATCTCTCTCTCTCTCTCTAAAATAAATAAAAACAGTAAAAAAAAAAATTAAAAAACAAAACAAAAAATCCTTTTTAATACATTTTATTCTATTGAGTAGAGGGGTTTTGTGATCATTTTCATAGAATGTGTTTGCTGATTATAAAAGTAATACAGGCTCACAATCCCATGTCTTCGAACCAACCTCACGGCCAGATGTATTTGGCAGGCCAGATTTTTTTCAGATTTTAGAAGTGTTTTATTTATACCAAATATTAAATTAATAGTTTAGTACTTCTGAGAAATGTGTGAATATTTACACCACCTGAGATCATTAAAAGCCCTCAGATACACTCAGAGGAGTCCGGATTTGCCGTCAAATAAACTCTGGGTTTTGGAATAGGGGGTGAAGGGTTATAAACAGGCCCTGGCACGTATTATACTAGAAAACTTGGGAAAACACAGTGCGGTACTAAAAAAAAATAATGACATTAACAAGAGGTAACTGCTAAACTTTCCTTGTGTCTTTGCTAATTCATCGAATTATTCGACAACGTTATCAAACATCTATTAGATGTTCCAGGCTAGTGGTTCTCCATCAGGGGCGATTTTGTCACCCAAGGGACATATGGCAATATCTAGAGACATTCTGGTTGTCACACGGGGTGGAGGGAGGGATGCCGCCGGCATCTAGTGAGTAGAGGTCAGGGATGCTGGTAAACGTCCTATAACTCACAGGTGCAGCTCCGCAACAAAGAATGATCCGGCTGCTGGCCATGACTGAGAATCCCTGGTCTAGGTTCTGGGCACATAGCAATAAACAAAACAATAAAAAATTAATCTGTTTACCTTGCATTTATAAAATATATGTAATATATATACACACAGACAGATATATGTGTTTTTAAGATTTGGTATTACTCAGTGTACAGTTTTTTACTTAACATTGCTTCATAAACATTTTATAATATTATCAAAAATTCTTCACATGATTTTTATGCCCATGACACATTCCTTCAGAAAGACATAAATTTTTAGCCATGGCTTTATATTAAAGTGGATTCTTCCCATTTTTTTCCTGTTATTTAAAACAATACCATGATGAATATCCTTACATCCACATCTCTGATTATTCCATTAGATTCTAAGGCTTGAGGCTCATTCGAGAGGTGGGGAGATTGAATCAAAGCATATACGCTTTTAAATCATCCTCGATGTACATGATGAAATTGCTTTGCAGAAAGGTTGTCCCAGTTTCACTTGGTGTGAGAGTTTACATTTAAAAATCAGGAGTCTTGTGGTATTCGATAGCAACAGGGCTAGTTAAAGCTTGCAATAACCCTTCTAGAAAATCTTGATAGCTGGGAGGGACCTTCAGAAAGAGGAGCACACAATATGTTGGGTTCAAATTCGACTTGCCATGTGAACCTGAATGGATCGGGTATATTTCCTCCCAATCAGTCCCCTGGTACTCACTGCATTTTAATCCTCCCAGAATGCAAACAGATTGGATACAGTTCAAAGACTGGGCAGCAAAACATAATTAAGAAGTGACTGACTTCTGGGAAGAGATGAAAAGAGCTCCAAGTCTGAAAGCCATGTTGTAGAAGGAGGTGATCACCATTTCCAAGCATGGAAATTCAGTAAATAAAAAAGGCGCAGAGGAACTTCTGGGAGAGGGCCAGGAGTTCAAAAGGTAATGAGATCTACTTGAACAATGAGAATTCCAGAGTGAAATCTCCAGAGGAAACTTCCCTGTGGCTCTTTATAAGAATAATCTGTCAAGGAAATGATAGAATTCCTTTAGAAGAGTAAGTGGGTAAGCAGCAAGGGAGCGGAGGTCACTTAGATAATGGGTTTTTTCTCCAGAGAGTGCTGCATGAGAACCTTCTAGAACCGGCAAAATTCTCCCTTCCTCAGGAGGTGAATGAGTGTACACGGAGTCTGCGATAAATCACAGTTGAGTGGAGAACCCTGATTTGAAGGGAAGAGAACGCACATTTCTTCTGAGGCTAAATAACCAGCACCACTGCCAACAATAAAGCTCATCATTTAGAGTAGGGGTTGGCCAACATCTTTTGTAAAGAGACGGATCATCAATAATTTTGGCTGTGTGGCCCTCTGAGCTCTGCGTCACCTGCTGTACTCTGCCTTTGTTGGCTGAAAGCAGTCATGGGTAATATGTAAATAATATGCATGGCTGTGTTTCAATAAAACTTTATTGACAAAGACAGTGCTCGGGGAGCATGGCTTGCTGATCCCTGACCTAGAGACGTGGGAAAGAACGTAAAAAACCGAGGAGTTTCTGGAGATGTGGGTTCAAATGCCATTTCTACGCCCTCCTGGCAGTGTAACCCCAGACAAGCTAATTAACTTTTTACAACGTCACTTTTACCGACTCCGAAAAAGGGTTGATTGGAGTATCAATGTCATGAATTTGTCCTCAGAATTAAGTAGAACAATGCCTGTATCATGTTTAGCAAAGGCCCGAGCACACAGAAGTGCCGTAATGCAAACAGGGGGAGACAAAAGAAGGCAGGTTTTATTGAGGCTCCTCTTCCGTGGTTTTTGAGTTCGTGTAGATGTTTCCTCCAAAAGATCGATTTCCCAAAGTTCGTCTTATTTAATACACATCCTAGTGCCTGTGCCGCGGCACATAGTGGCTGACTTGCCTGGCAGGGCCTTTGAGAGCAGGAGGAGGGATGAGGTCTGGGTGGTCCCGGTTTAGCCAGGGAAGGGGGCCAGGAGATGGGGAGTGGGGGGAGCAGAGCAGGGCAGGGAAGAGACAGTCCAGGGTCAGCCTGACCCCGCAGCCGAAGCCACACCTGCGGGCAGATGGGCTGGCCTCTCCCTCTGGGTCAGCCGGTTCCTGGCTGTGGGTGGACCATGTTAAGGGTGAGGAGCAGTCTCCCAGATGCATGGGTCCCATTGTGCTGCGGGCAACTCTGAGAATGAACTTGGCTGCGAGCTGTCAGCCGTAGACCCAAAGCAGCCCAAGAGGGTGTTCTGCCCATAGGGGGGAGGGGGTGTCTGGACGGGACGCTGACAGCCTTCCACACGGTGCCCAATTATGGCGGGTTACGTAAAAGCCTGTGTGTTCTGAAGTCATGCCCCAAGCCACCCACGAGACATAGCTGGCTTCTAGAAGAAGGGAGAAGGGCAGAGCCAGGGTGGCTCAGTCATCATCTGTCACTCCAGAGACACATTGTTGAACCCGGGGATGGCAATGGTGATGTTCTCAATCTCAGGAGCAGGAAGTGGCCGGTGGCAGTTCCTTTGCCTAGAGGAGTTGAGTGGCGTCAAGCCGATGATTCCACACCATGCTGGGCACAGTAGCACCAGTGTCACAGAGAACACTTGCCTGGGACTTTGGCTGCCAGTGGGAGGGGGTCACGTTCTAGCTCTACCATTGGAGCCATGTGACCCTGAGCCAATGACGTACCGTTACTAAGTCTCAGTTTCCTCATCTATGAAATGGGAATAACAAGATTTCCTCTTTTTTAAAAAATTACTTGAACAGTTCTTTGTTTTATTTATTTATTTATTTTTAATGTTTATTTCTGAGAGGGAGTGCAAGTGGGGAGTAAGCGTGCAGAAGCAGAGGGAGGTAACAGAATCCGAAGCAGGCTCCAGGCCCTGAGCTCTCAGCACAGAGCCCCACATGGGGCTCAAACTCATGAACTTCGAGATCATGACCTGAGCCGAAGTCAGACACTTAACTGACTGAGTCACCGAGGCACCCCTAATTCGTAGGGTTTTTGTGAGTATTTGAGTTAATGTTTATAAAAAAAACTTAGTACAGTGCCTGGCACCTAAGTGGTGTTTAATTCATGGGATTTTTTTTTCTTTCCCGTTTTGTGGTGGTGGCGATTTTGCTTGTTTTGGTTTCTGGTTTGTTTTTGTTTTGAGAAACGGGATTGTCTGGTGCACTGCCTCTCAAATGTTTTACTTTGGGTTTTTGCCATATCTGTTGCCACCTGTACTATTATGTCTTTAATACACAGTAATTGACTCTAAACAAAAGAACCCTTAGACCCTATACACTTGCAAAGGAGACCAGGGGAGTGAGGGTGGGTGAACTAGGGCCTGGCACAGGGCAGGCTGGCTGTAAAGGAGAGCTACCGTCACCATTAACATTGATACTGAGTGGCTGATGGTTTTGAGTTTTTTCCCCTTAACGTTTATTAAATTTTGAGAGAAAGAGAGTGGGGGAGGGGCAGAGAGCAAGTGAGATGGAGAACCCCCAGCAGGCTCCCCGCTGTCAGTGCAAAACCCGAGGCAGGGCTCAACTCTACAGACTGTGAGATCATGACCTGAGTTGAAATCAGAAGTCAGAAGCTCACCTGACTGAGCCCCCCAGGTGCCCCTATTTTTCTCTTCTGCCTGAGAACCTGCATTGACCCGTTCTAGTCCTTCCTTTTAGAATCACCTCTTTCCCTCCACGGAATGAGGTCCCATCTTGGCTCCTGCATGAGCTTATTGATGTATTCTTATCCCAGCTTGCTTGGCTAGGAATTTTCTGCATAATATCAGGGTTATTTTTTCCCTTTTAAATATCGTGGGCTCTGACATATTATCAGGAAGTGGTTACTCAGAGCGGAGTGCTCACGACTGATTACAGGGAGCAGTGGAAATCCCCCTTCCCTGCCTAAAATAACCGGGGCTGGAACACGACAATACAATCTTTGTCCAGGCTTGAAACAATATCCTTTCCAAGTGAATTTTGTACGGAAATACTTACCAATCTATGGTGGTAGTTCTCACTGACAGGCTAGAAAAAGGTTAGTCATTCCGTGTTCCGCAGCTCAAAGGGCCATTGTTAGTAACGATGGGTCCCGGAGGAGTGAAATTTAAGTAGGTGGACACGGTGATGTTGGATTCACCCGACTTCTCCCTGCCCCTCATCCCATTTGATTTCTCTACTATCACAAAGATCTAATTCCAGAAATAGACGTGCTCTCCACTTGTTCAATTACTTTTATTGCAAATCTGTTGGTGAAAGCCTTTTTCCCTGGACACTCCCAGGCAGATTCTGGGGGAAATGGGAGTGGGGAATTCTCGTGTTCTAATGGCACCGCAGGACTCAGAGCCGCTGAGTCAGGACGAATGTCCGAATTCAAATTCCGCAGCAATCTTCAACCGCGCGTCTGGAGCTGGGTCAGAAGGCCCGTAACTAGATTGAGGGCAGGTGTCCAGCCTGTGTGTGACTCAGGATGGAAAGATGTGGGATTTGGTTTGGATGACTGTCCTACACTGAATTGCTCTTCTGACTCTGGCAGACTTCAAAAAGAAAAAAAGACTGGGCAGGATCTCGAGAAATCCTTGACTCTCTGTTTTTTGTACGTTTTATTTGTTATCATTTACAAAAATTCGTGTAAGGCTAAGAGGAAAGGGGGGGGGCAGGAATAAAAATAAGAAACCATAAATAACCCTGTTTTTTTTTTCTTTTTTAGGTTCCAAGAAAATTTTCATTGCTGGTCATATTAGCCAGTGTTAAGATTTTCTCGAGGCCTGAGCTTTTCTGGCCTGTGATTTATGAAGACAGAGCACCCTTGTCAGGGAAGATTTCCTTCTAAAGAAAGGAGGCAGGGTGTGAGGTCTTTTTGACTCAGTGTTGTTGGCTGAAGTCTCTATCTGTCCACATTCTCAACTCAGGGAGGGTCCCC